>CP136061.1:10319774-10535751 GCA_032622095.1 Siphonodentalium dalli
ATCGTGAACAGACAACGAACAACGTATGTGTCCACACGAAGCAAGAGAATTTACCCACTCGCTGTCAGTCAATTCTCCCATGCAGATCAAACCATTTAATAATTTTTTTGCGAATTTTTTCAATAGTGTTTTTCCTTTTGCTCACACAAATTTTCGAGAACATCAATCCACTTCCAGGCTGCCAAAACAAATGCCGTTATATAGCTGAAACTGTCAATGAAATATAGGATTAATTGACTCAACAGAATTAAAAAAATCAGTGTCATCCTCAATATGCGCGCGATATGGAGGGACCACTGTCGGTCCAGATAGATGTCAAAGTCGCGGACCAAGATGTCACTAAAACCGGATCTTCTGTGCAGTAAATATGCGTATCACTTGAGGAGTCCTTCGCGTGTTTTTATGTGTATCTGAGACTAATCAATTGGACTGCGAATATCATCTGAAATATGAATCCATAACATGTTCGAAATATTGTGTACATATCTATTATGAATGGATTTTAATTGAAATTAATTGAACATCCATCTCAGCATTCAAATTTGCGATTTCAAAAAGGTGAATGAATGATAACGTGATGCCTTGATCACACGCAAGTGAATGCTGTCGTTCGCATGCATGCATGCAGCTAACCGGATATTCGATTAGTATTAACATACTTGGGGTTTGTATAAAGATCACACATGCAGGACGAAACGCTACGAAGTATCAACGATTTGTTATAATCATGTTATTTTACAGACTTCCCACCCACTCGATAATAAAACCGAATCTTCTTATCGAATATAGAGATATCGTATAGCTACAAATTATACAATGTCTGGCTTTTTCAAAAGTCATCAGATAATATTGTGACGATTCTATTTTAACCCTAAACATCCATACACATATGATCACAATGTGTGGCACACTTGTGTGCCTTCTCATCTGGATGTCGATGGGCCTGTCACCTCTTTATTGTGTCTTTATATGTAACATATGTGATCAGCATGGACTTACCAAGCTACAACACCACGTATAAACAAAATCAGACTCAGAATGTATTCTCCAATCGCCGGACGTGTTCGGTATGACACAGTATAAATATTAAACCTGCATGGGAGAACTTTATGATGCTCTGACCCGTTTTGACAGGGAACTTTATAACAGTGAACAACCAAGGCAGGGAATATATATCTTTGTCAATACTTGTTCCTCGATAATCTACTTCGCAGTGTGCATGCAGTGGTCCCAGGTCGAGATTGCATATTTTTTTGTTACTTTAAATGTGTGAGCCGATATCGCAATAAACATTGAAAAAAAAATAAAAAAATTAATTTGTGCAACTTCGCCCTGGAACCTTCACATACAGTGAAATACATTATTAAGGAACATATATTGACTAAGAAATATATTACCTGCACTAATGTTGTTTCAATGTTATAAACTTCCCTGTCAAAACATCAAAGAGTTCCTATGGTCCGGGGGCGGGAGAATTTAGTGTTCCTATGGTCCGGGTGCGGGCGAATTTAGTGTTTCTATGGTCCGGGGGCGGGCGAATTTAGTGTATGGTCCGGGGGCGGGCGAATCTAGTGTATGGTCCGGGGCGGGCAAATCTAGTGTTCCTATGGTCCGGGGGCGGGCGAATTTAGTGTTCCTATGGTCCGGGGGCGGGCGAATTTAGTGCTCATGTGGTCCGGGGGCGGGCGAACTTAGTGTTCCTATGGTCCGGGGGCGGGCGAATTTAGTGTTCCTACGGTCCGGGACGGGCGAATTTAGTGTTCCCATGGTCCGGGGGCGGGCGAATTTAGTGTTTCTATGGTCCGGGGGCGGGCGAATATAGTGTTCCCATGGTCCGGGCGGGCGAATTTAGTGTTCCTGCGGTCCGGGGGCGGGCGAATCTAGTGTTCCTGCGGTCCGGGGGCGGGCGAGTTTAGTACTCCTACGGTCCGGGGGCGGGCGAATCTAGTGTTCCTACGGCCCGGGGGCGGGCGAATTTTGTGTTCCCACGGTCCGGGGGCGGGCGAATTTAGTGTTCCCACGGTCCGGGGGCGGGCGAATTCAGTGTTCCTATGGTCCGGGGGCGGGCGAATTCAGTGTTCCTATGTTCCGGGGGCCGGCGAATTTAGTGTTCCTGTGGTTCGGGGGCGGGCGAATTTAGTGTTCCTATGGTCCGGGGCGGGCGAATTTAGTGTTCCTATGGTCCGGGGGCGGGCGAATTTAGTGTTCCTATGGTCCGGTGGGCGGCGGGCGAATTTAGTGTTCCTATGGTCCGGGGGCGGGCGAATTTAGTGTTCCTATGGTCCGGGGGCGGGCGAATTTAGTGTTCCTATGGTCCGGGGCGGGCGAATTTAGTGTAAACATATTTTATTCCAATCAAAATATAACATATAAACATTTGACAGACATTTAACAGGAGTATAGAGTAGTACAAATATTCGACTGATTGGAAAGGGGATTAAACAAAAAGCCCAAGGGCTTTTATTAAGTTTGCTCCCCTTGTACGGGGTAGCTTCACTAAATTCACCCTCTGTGGACCTCATCCTCGAATGACAGGCACACTATTTCTATAACCGGATCGCTTCTTTTGAATTCTCTGCATCTGAGTACTCACAAACAGGGTTCGCGCTGCCACTTGCCAAATTTGCCAATGGCAAAAATAATTCACATTTGGCAAAAAATATTTTCATTTGGCAAAAGTTTTGGCAAGTCACTTTTTAATTCCTCAATAAAGTTGAAAAATATCGGTCAATCAATAGTCCATTGTACAGGTATACTATACAGTTGAGGTTGTATATCTATTTAATTCATACGTACCATGATATGACTCTGTAATTCCTTGACGCACCAATCGGCCACACGGTTGAATTTGGCTGTAGGGAGTGGTTCTTTTGTAAGCGTAGGGTAGTCCGCCATCGATTCTAGTTGGTTTATAACACACAGCACCATCATGGGGTATCCGAACTGTTTGAATTCAGTCGTTCCTTCCATGGGCGTCGCTTTAATGGCGTCGTCGTTTTCCATCACCCAATAAACAATCTTATCAAACATCTCTAATGCTTCCACCTGGAATAAAAATCGAACTACCCTTAGGGAGCCTCACACAGACGACACAATCTGGTAAATTTATGGGGACCCCTGCAGGATAATTGTAACAATCTAATCAAACATCGATAATGCTTCCACCTGGAATAAAAAACGAACTACCCTTAGGGAGCCTCACACAGACGACACAATCTGGTAAATTTAAGGGGACCCCTGCAGGATAATGGTAACAATCTTATCAAACATCGATAATGCTTCCATCTGGAATAAAAAACGAACTACCCTTAGGGAGCCTCACACAGACGACACAATCTGGTAAATTTATGGGGACCCCTGCAGGATAATGGTAACAATCTTATCAAACATCGATAATGCCTGGATTATTACTGGTTCGCGATTTTCAAGATGGCCGATGGTTCCATATGGTCCGATTCCTAGCTTTTTATCCAACCCACCGGTAAAAGCGGGTAAAAGGTCAAAGTTGAGAAGTAGCATCCATTTGTAAACATTCGACAGCTGAGTGCGAGAATTTTTTATTAACATTGTATTGCTTAATTTCATTTATTCTGAGTGCAACTACGTGTTTAAGAATTGTTTTGTGGCCATGTCATCTATATAGTTAGGATCTGGTGACGATGCAGACATTCAGATGCCCTTTTTTGTCAACGAACTTCCCATAAGTTACTGATAAATAGTGAGTTCTTGCGTTAAACAAATAACGCAAAAACATACGTGATACATCCAATCCATCTACTGTGCGAAACCTACGTATTGTACGTATCCATGGTGAGTGTTTAATTAGTTTTATGAAGTTCTCGCACCTGCGATTCGGTAACGACCTGTTGCCATTTTATTTTGGGAATTCCCAGACTGGAGTCATATGCTAAAAATAGATGCTACTTGTTAACTTTGACCTCCGGAGACCAAATGGCGGATTCACCGCGAGTAAGTGATATCACTTATAAAAAACGAACTACCCTTAGGGAGCCTCACACAGACGACAATATCTGGTAAATTTATGGGGACCCCTGCAGGATAATGGTAACAATCTAATCAAACATCTCTAATGCTTCCACCTGGAATAAAAAACGAACTACCCTTAGGGAGCCTCACACAGACGACACAATCCGGTAAATTTATGGGGACCCCTGCAGGATAATGGTAACAATCTAATCAAACATCGATAATGACTGGATTAAAAGCAACTATACCCTTTGATGGCCTCACACAGACAGGAGCAGATGACACTCAGAAATACAACCTCGTACATGTATGCTCCCTGTAGGCTAATAAACAATCTTATAAAACATCTCTAATGCTTCCAACTGGAACCAAAGCAACTACCCTTAGACGGCCTCACGATACGCGAGCAGACGACACTCTGAAATACAAGCTGGTACATTTATGGGGCTCCCTGCAGGATAATGGGAACAATCTTATCACATACATGTAACGCCTCCACTTGAAACAAAAGCAAATATTTACATATCCTGTGGTTTTTCCACTAATTAACTCTGTTTCGATGGTTGATCGATTGTCAATTGGTCATGTGTGTTATATCCCAATAAAACGAAATGACGTCACATGTTGTTGACCCAAATAATTTTTAAAGGTGCACTTTTAGGCTAATCAATCGGTAATTGAGATGTATGTTATTATTAGATAGATAGATAGATAGATCTTTATTTGCACAATAATATACAATTCATTAACAGAATAATCAGAATATTAAGCAAAATTATATTATTGCACAGGAGCAGCATGACCTAGCTGGCCGTCTTCCTGTTGCCCCTGAATAATAAGTGCAATATGAACATATGACGGCGTATTTACAATTTCACACAGACTATTTTGTATTTGGATGGCCGGTTGGTGCCTACTTTAATATTTTATGTGGTCGTTTTAATCCAGAATGGGTTGAATTTTGAACAATGCTGTACTATAATAGAGATTTTGGACAAGTTTAAGAGATTGAAACAAAACTAGTGATGTTGTTGCGACAGTCCTGTGTCACATTCGCCGACAACACCGTGCATGTGGCACAGGGCTATCTGGAATGTTCAGGGTGATAACTGGAGTGCACAATATTATTATTATGAGTCTGGAGTATTTTTGGGGATTTCCTTAAAATTTTACCTCAGTGTCACCCAACCACAACATCTATCAGGGAAGCGATGTATCATATCAGGCGATTTGGAATGCATTTACAGTGGTAGATTCGTCACATATCTAAAAAATAGTGCTATAAACATTGTCACACTGCATACATTCAATGCACAAATTATTATTAGCGACATAGAACTAACGCTTGCTGGTGGTAATAGATACACACCCCCCCCCCCCAAAATACTTCAGACTCAGTATTGTGTAGCTGTCGAGTATGTGTTTTAAGGTGAACTGGGTTCACCCATGCAGTGAGCCAAACTGCGAAACACATTATCACTCAATAAAACACACCCATACTACATCCATACCTCAAACACCCGCCCTGTCTTTGAGTGTAAACATACTTATTTCCGATGAGTGCCTTCCATATAAATAAAGACCACAATATAATGCGAATCAAGGAGGAAGCGGATTATCAGAGTGCTATTTATATCACATGCACCGCGTAATCAAACGTATTGATCTGCACCTATAACTATAATATATACTGATCTGGCTGCACATATAACTATAATATATACTGATCTGGCTGCACCTACACCCTAAATCTAGTTGGATAAGAAGTTACCCAACAGCCAATCAACCGTTGTATGCCCACAGCACCTATCTACGTTGTGTGAAACGTTGCATGACAATTTTGTTGGATACACTTTTACACAACGTTGCATATATATTTACTACCAACGGTTGTATGTTAATTATACAACGTGTTGGATGAAATTTCACACAACACTCAATCAACGTTAATTGCCCACAGCTCCTATCTACGTTTATTGAACTGTTGGGTGTTGGGTAGAGTTGGGTGACATTTGTTGATTGGAAAGTTTACCCAACGTTGATTGGAAAGTAAAATGGGGCAAGACGTCGTGGATAGCTTTGCCGGTATAGTATACCTTTGTTATAATTATTCTTTGTACGATACACTGATTATGTAGGCTTTATTTGTTGAGTGTATGAGTGTACCACTTTAGTCAAATTAGTGCCGTCAGCAGTTGTGTAAATTTGTTTAACTTCAAAATTTGGCAAATATAAATAAATATACACTCAATACTTAAAGCCTAAATAATCAGTGTTTCGTACAAAGAATAATTATAACAAAGGTATACTATACCGACAAAGCTATCCACGACGTCTTGCCCCATTTTCCAGGCGCTCGGGAGTTTTTTCACGCAGTCGTCCATCTTGTTTTGAACTATTTGGAGCCAAAAACTCGCATGCTCACCCGCACCGGAAACGCGCTGCTATTGGATGACCTGGTCACGTGGCGGTTTTATCCAATGTGGTATGAAAGTAATACCACAGAAGACAGTTCACGCAATCAGTTGTGTACATCGTACTAAATTGTTGGATAATAAGTTTACAACAAATTCGCAACGTACGAGTTGTATACCAGGTTCATCCAACTAGATATAGGGTGTATAACTATAATATATACTGATCTGGCTGCACGTATAGCTATAATATATACTGATCTCGCTGCTAAATACACTTTGTTGTTGATGACGACGCCATAACTAAAGACACACGCTTGTGTAAATTCATTGCATGTACATGTAATTCATATCATTTTGGAGTAATTTCATCCAAAACAAATCCAGTAGTTTTGGAATTTTAAGGGACGGGCGGCCCTCGTTGTAGGTTATAATTTAGAAATAACATGATCAAATTATGACAATTTCCTCAATAATATACTAATAGTATAGCATAATGATAATATGAATGCGAAATTATTCACAAAACACGTTTTGTGTCCGAGAAACTACAGGTCGACTATTGTTTAGTTTCTCGCAAAAAGCGCAGTAGATTGTTTATAAGATGAGTCACGATATTGCGTCATTTCCTTATTTAGATTCGCGCGCTTAACGTCGGTTGTAAAACCCATAATTTGGTGCGCTTACAACTTATAACACACAATACGATTCGTCGTAATAATCCTTATTTAGTAAGTACGATCATTAGGAGAAAATACAAACTGGATTGAAAAATATTCATCTCTTTGCGAGAACAATTATATTATGTACACGTTGTCATAGTTCCGAAAGTTTTTCTATAAATAATCGTATCGTAACTGTATTGATGTTGTGTTTACATAACCAAGGGTATACAAACGTGACAATAACATGCAATCTATGCGATATTTATTATTAATATCAGAACAACGTCTGTCTATTATAAAATATTCTTTCTGAAACTTTACGCTGAAAATTGGATATACGAAATTCGCACAATTACGTCCCTGCGGATATATAGATATAGCACACATAACACGTAAGCTGTACCAAGTCTCCTCGGTCAACACCAGCTTGGGATATCGGTTGGGTTGATGCTGTTTCAGACCGAGTCCCATCCTGTTAATCTCCTAGAAGAGAATTTCACTGAAAAGACGTACTATTATATAGATTTACAAATGGAGCCGGGGCATTGACACGAACCCCCGAATGAGATTAATCAAATGACATGTCCGCGTTTAAAGGTACGGTTGGCCTTGGCGGTGGGTGTCCTGTAAAAATATTTCCACCCGTCAAAAACCGCCACAAACAGAAAGAACATAAAAATGTAGACAGACTTTGTCCGTATACAAATAAGAAATATCGCATAAACAGTATGTTATTGTCATTTGTTTGACCATTGTTATGTAAACAAACGCATAAAAAGTAACTTTTCTGGTGTTTGTTTATATTATGATTGTAAACATAAAGAGCGTTCTTTGTTGGTGAATTCCTGATATGGAACAAATAAAGAGCGTTTATGTCATTTGTGTGTGATTAGCCAGTAACACTGTGCTGTCTTCTGTAAAACAACCAGGCTCTTGCTTAGGTAAAATATAGTAGGTCTTTATGATAACATGCTGTTTACGCGATAGTCATGGTATATATGAACGAAACTGTATGCATTTTAATGTTTTTCTGTTTACGGTGATTGGAACAAATATGAATATTGTCGACAACTAAGGCCTCACGTGCCTTTAAACCATCTTCAAAATGATATATCATACCGTGAGAGAACAGGGTATAGTAACGATATGACCGTTTAATGTATTGTTTACATGCATTTATTTCTGATAGCGCGACATATCGAAATTCTTAGAAAAACAAGGATTCATAACTTTATTGATAAATTTTGTTCTTTTGACATTTAACGCACTTCTGATATTATATGCATGTTTGGTATCACCATGTTTTTTGGAAATGCTGCCCTCTATGCCCATATATAAGCAAAGCTTCCATTTGACCTAATCAGAAGACATACATGCAAGATAACTCCCGCCCACCAGACTGGAAGATAACTCCCGCCCACCAGACTGGAAGATAACTCCCGCCCACCAGACTGGAAGATAACTCCCGCCCACCAGACTGGAAGATAACTCCCGCCCACCAGACTGGAAGATAACTCCCGCCCACCAGACTGGAAGATAACTCCCGCCCACCAGACTGGAAGATAACTCCCGCCCACCAGACTGGAAGCAAAGTATAGAAGAGTAGGATGACAGGAAGTCAACTTATTATAACATACATGTGAATTACCGATCGATTAGCCTAAAATTGCACCTTTAAATGGTATTCGTGTCAACAATATGTGACGTCATTTCGTTTTATTGGGATATATATAACACTCATATATGACCAAATTGACAATTGATCAACCATCGGAACAGAGTTAATGTGTGTAAAAACGGGATATGTAAGCCCCATAAATGTGTCGTCTGCTCACGTCTAATAAGTGAGGCCCTTAAAGGGTAATTGCTTTTACCGTGGTAGAAAAATGTAAAGTGATGATACATATACGATCGTTTAATCTATTGTTTAGACTTTAGATACATTTTCTGATAGCGCGACAAATATATAAATTCTCTGGAAAACAATGCTTTGTTAACTTATAAAGCCCATTGCTTTGACATTCAACGGACCTCTGCGTAAGGCTGGACTCTATGTTTATATGTGCAAAGCGTCCATTTGACAACATCCGAAGATATATATACATACAAGCAATATAACTTCCGCCCACGATTCTGGGCATACTTTCCGTTAAATAACCGGGACGGGACTCGGCAACCCAACCGATATCGCAAAATGTTGTGGACCAAGAAGACTTTGTCTTTGTTTTTCAATATCCGTTACATGTAAATGTTTTAATTTAGATGAGAGAATAAAGCATATTATATGCGCTTTTTAACTGCAAAAAAAGAAAAAAGAAAAGAAGACTATATGTCTAACATTCTAACATAAGCGGATATATAAGAACACAGCAGGTGATACAAACGATTTATTGCGTCACCAGACATGACTAATTTAATTAACACAAGAGAGACTACCAGACGCACCAAAAGACAGCATGTTCATACACGACCAATTTACTCAAGTGGATTGATAGAAATCCGCGTGAAGATTCAGACACCTTGATCTGAGGGGATCATGATTGTGAAGACGATGAGGTCAAGTGGCGCCCTACATTCCCTTTAGAAAGGCACAATACGGCAGTGTTAACAAATTACTCCGAGCTAACGCACTAACCAAGTGGAGAGATACAATGCGTGGCAATGTTAAAAACAAACCACCCACAGGGAGCCTCAGACAGACGTGAGCAGACGACACTCAGAAATACAAGCTCCACATGTATGGGGCTCATTGTAGGATAATGGTAACAATCTTATCAAATATATCTAACGTTTCCCACTGGAACAAAGCAACCATTTTCATACCCCGTGGCACTGTTAACAAATCGGCACAAGGGTAACGCATTAACCCGTCTTATACTAAACACTCATTGACGAGTAGTTCTCGTAGGGAATATTCAGATAATATGTGACCCGCCATATCAAATCCAGTCGTAAGTCGAGATTTTTTTTACCCTGTGCCAATGCATTCTCTTATATATGCGAGTCGACCATAGGTCGCCTCACATATATAAGAGAATGCATTGGCCTAACAATTTTTTACAATTTTTTTAAAATAATTGTATCTGACAATTTTTAGGACATAAAATAAAAAAACATCCATTACCCTACAGGGAGCCCCACACATATATATAAGCATATAGAAGAGTGTCGTCTGCTCATGTTGTCTGGGGCTCTGTATGGGTGAAATTATAAAATAGTTAAAGAATACAAGAAAAAATTATTACAATAGTAAAAAATTGTTAGGCCAATGCATTCTCTTATATATGCGAGGCGACCTATGGTCGATTCGCATATATAAGAGAATGCATTGGCACAGGGTAAAAAATCCCGACTTACGACTGGATTCGATATGGCGGGTCTATTAACCCATAGTGAGCCCCACACAGCCTGGAGCAGACGACACTATGTAGTGCATGCTTCCATCTGTGTGAGGCTCCCTGTGGGTTCAACAATGGACCCTATAGGTAGTTTGTTGGACTTATTATCTCAACGTTTCCCATAAAAGAATATGAATTCTGCATTTGAATTGTATATAATGACTTCCATAAAATCATTTATTAACAATTTACACATCATGTACGATTGTCTCCACCCAGTCCCCACACACCCTACCCGACAACGCCCCTACCCAGTCGTCACCGCCCTACCCGACAACGATCCCCATCCATCCAGTCGCGACCCACCCTACCCAACAACGCCCCTATCCAGTCCTCATCACCCTGCCCGACAACGATCCCCACCCAGTCAACACACACCCTACCCGACAACGCTCCCCACCCAGTCCCCCACCCACCATATCCGACAACGCTCAAACCTATCCGATAATGCTCCCCACCACCCTATCCGATAATGCTCTACACCCACCTACCATATTCGATAACGCTCATCAACCCACCCGCCCACCCTTTCCGATAACGCTCTTCATACACTCACACACAAAAATATTGACATGTGTATGCATTAGACAAAATTTTCCCGCTATAATTTGCTGACTCAGAGCCCAGTCTGAAAAAAACGGCCGTCATGATGGACGCCATCTTATCTGGTGTCCAGACGACCACTTTTGTCTGTCGTGTTAACATCGATTAAAAGTTGAGGGACATAACAAGGAAGAAAATGAGTGGGGTGAAGTTAAGTCCTGATGGGGTGCAGGGGTACTCTATCAGCTCAGGGACTATGTCATGGGTATCGTTTAACCCCTGCATTTGTTCTTGTCTATATATTATTTTGATGCAAAGATCATCATCATCACCATTTACATCATCGTCATCGTCATTGTCAGAGTAATCGTCGTCCTCATTATCGTCATAATCACCATCATCATCGAAGTCGTAGTAATCATGGCAATCGTCGTAATCGTCGTCGTCGTAATCGTCGTAATAATCGTCGTCGTAATCGTCGTCGTCATTATCTTCGTTATCGTGGTCACAACGTGGATCCGGCGGCTAATCGATACGGTTACGGGATCCGGCGGCTAATCGATACGGTTACGGGATCCGGCGGCTAATCGATATGGTTGAGGACGCATTATATTTCTATATTCAGAAGAATTCACACGAGTACAATGTTTAATTTGATCCTTCATAGAACACTGTTTACCGAGGCTATAGTTTACTGATGCTGTAGTTTACTGAGGACATAGTCATATGAATGGATGCAAATCTTGGCATCAAAAACATAATTATATCTTTGTGTAAAAAATAGCTATCGACATGCTAACTGAAGACGTCTCAATTCTCGCCACGAACCATTTGAACAATCCCGAAGCACTCTATGTCTGTGAATCTTGGCACTGTTGTCGCCAGAACGTTGGAACACGCTTATCGCATACCTGCGCATTCCGAAGCCATACTCACAAATCACCCCAGGAAACGCATTAACCCTTTACCCAACAGAAGGGCCCTGTGCCAATGCATTCTCTTATATATGCGAGTCGACCATAGGTCGCCTCGCATATATAAGAGAATGCATTGGCTTAACACATTAAAAATTATAAAATTGTTAAAGAATGTAAGAACAAATGGTAAAAAGTGTTAAAAAAAGAATATTTTTAGGCCAATGCATTCTCTTATATATGCGAGGCGACCTATGGTCGACTCGCATATATAAGAGAATGCATTGGCACAGGGCATAACTATAACCATCACAATGTGGTCAATGAGCCGGTTCCAATGATATCCATATTTGTATGGTTTTATTGAGACAGACCGAAGATATTTTAGGCTGTTGAAGCTTTATTTGGCCGGTTTTGGCCGGTTTGTTGGGTAAAGGGTTAACGAAGAGATAACTGTCGTACAGCCATACTGCTACTTATGTAATGTTCATACGCTCATGTCCCGAACCGTCTCGACCTTATGTAATGTTCATACGCTCATGTCCCGAATCGTCTCGACCTTATGTAATGTTCATACGCTCATGTCCCGACCCGTCTCGATCGCTACTGCATGTGTATATAGTCATATAGCCACGTGAAGCTACTTAAGTATATTGTTATTCACGGAGCGGTTTGTCCTGTAGAACAATGGAACGAGTTTACCGCATTCCATGACATTCCATGACATTCCATGACATTCCATGACATTCCATGACATTCCATGACATTCCGAACTCCTAGTGACAAATTAACCGCATTCCATGACATTCCGAACTCCTATTGACAAATTCACTTCCAAGCTTTAAAGACACATTATGGACTTGTTCGTGTGTGTGAAACTGTTAAGTTGGTATGCAGGCGCTATGCCAACTGAAGGAATTTAGCATTCTAATATAACATCGCCGAAACTGTCAAGCAAATCGACCGCACCACTCAATAGAAAACATCGTGTGAACGACGCTCAATTGTAAATATGTATTTCTCGATTCGGGACGGATCTATCGGCGATAAAGCAACGAAAACGATTTCGCCACCGAAAGTCGCTTTATTTAATTAATATATAAGATTGACGACGTGTGTAGTTAATTTGGACATAATATTTGTAAAATTAACTACATTAAGCAAGATTATTCTCCATTTCTATTTTATCACCCAACCGGAGTGTTTCACATGACTTTAAGGAACTCGTGTTGACGGAACATTTACATTATTATGGGTCGAATCATGAAAATGAATTTCTGAATTCATTTTAATTATAATCGCCACGTTGTTTGCATCGTTTGTCGAGCACATCAATGTATTTCGCAAACATCCTTGGCTCAAATTAATTCATTTGTTACATATATTCTATTGATTATAAAAGGAGATGGTCCCATACATGGTCCCATACATGGTCCCATACATGGCCGGATTTAGTGTACGGTATCCATTTAAAGGGATACTGTACTCACATGTTTTTTTAATCTCAGAGATTGTCTAACGTTACGGTACGAAACTAGAGGATCAAAAACCAACATCCACCTAATAAATAAATAAATAAATAATAGAATAAATAACAGTTTTGTATAGCGTAAAATCCACCGAAGTTCTCTAAAACGCTTGACATGTTAAACATAAAATACAATTGCAAATATAATACATAATTATGGACATCAACAAAAATGTAGAACTATAAGTGAGACGTTACTAAGAAATACAAAAGCGCATAAAATTACAAATCGAAAACAATATTAAAAAGTTACTGGTAAATTGGGGGTGATAATAGGCTAAAAAATGCTAACAGCGAAAAAAGGGGGTAAAATGGCGAACGGGTAACAAGCTAAAAATAACATGAAAATGGTGGTAAAATGGGGAAAGATCGGGAAATGAGTAAAATTGAAACGAAAAATATTGATGAGACTAAGGTGCTTAATTAGTGATCCAAACAGTATAAAAGATAGAATATTATTAACAAAGGTTATTTTTTGGTTTTGTTAACATTATGTTATACAATGGTAAGCTTTATGTTTTGGTAAGCTAAGGCTAATGTATGCATAATCAGAATTAACCCTTTACCCAACAGAAGGGCCCTGTGCCAATGCATTCTCTTATATATGCGAGTCGACCATAGGTCGCCTCGCATATATAAGAGAATGCATTGGCTTAACTCATTAAAATTATATATAAAATTGTTAAAGAATGTAAGAAAAAATAGTAAAAAGTGTTAAAAAAAGAATATTTTTAGGCCAATGCATTCTCTTATATATGCGAGGCGACCTATGGTCGACTCGCATATATAAGAGAATGCATTGGCACAGGGCATAACTGTAACTATCACAATGTGGTCAAGGAGCCGGTTCCAATGATATCCATATTTGTATGGTTCTATTGAGACAGACCGAAGATATTTTAGGCTGTTGAAGCTTTATTTGGCCGGTTTTGGCCGGTTTGTTGGGTAAAGGGTTATCGCTCCTACGTTACTATTTAGTTCGCTTCGGGAGTATAATATATTTGATTCGAGTCGAGGAATCAAAGCTCAAAGTTATCTGATGACGATTTTTAAAATTTGTTCTCTTTCACCACCTGGAATATTTTGTGGCCTAGCAAATATTCGACGATCCGACCGACATACTCTCCATACAAAATTTCGTTGAACAAAATGTTGATACATAACACGTTATAGTAGAGTTATACAGTGGTTAACATTATTTTTGGCAATTAATCGATTCTGATAACTGAAGCAACTTTTGAAGAAATGTTGTTGTTGTTGGAATCTGATGATACGTGGATCGAATCGGATTATGTACCTTTAAAAGGTGTATATTTTGATGGTCTATTATTGATTTGGAGGGATGTTAAGGGTGCGTCCATACACTGGTAAATATGCATGGCATTTTTTGCAGTCATTTTCTTATAGAAAATCCTATGCCAGAATATTAACGGCAACATGCATAAAGAATGCATATTTGCCATAGTTAACGACATGAGAAGCATCACTCCCGCATTGAGTTTATTGCACCAGAATCATCTCTATTAATAACAGAACTTCTTTGATAATTTCGAGTGGTCAAAATTAAACTGGAGTATAACATGGATTATCACTTGAAGTATCATGCCATTTAGTGGCTTTGTCTCGAAACACGATTAATTAACTCTTGTTCCGACACTGTAATCAGTATCACCGCAACAAGCACCACCAGAAGCGCATTACTAAACCCTCTCTACACTAAATGCTTGGTTTGGAGTTTGGGATTATCACCGGGAAGATTTGAAAGGGCCGTCAGCCCTCTCCTTGATACTCCTGTAACCCACGTTTGTATGTTATAATGCCGCTGTCAGCCTTCTCCTTGAGACTCCTACAACCCACGTTTGTATGTTATAATGCCGCTGTCAGCCCTCTCCTACAACCCACGTTTGTATGCTATAATGCCGCTGTCAGCCCTCTCATTGAGACTCCTACAACCCACGTTTGTATGCTATAATGCCTCTGTCAGCCCTCTCCTACAACCCACGTTTGTATGTTATAATGCCGCTGTAGCCCTCTCCTACAACCCACGTTTGTATGCTATAATGCTGCTGTCAGCCCTCTCTTACAACCCACGTTTGTATGCTATAATGCCGCTGTCAGCCCTCCCCACAACCCACGTTTGTATGCTATAATGCCGCTCTCAGCCCTCTCCTACAACCCACGTTTGTATGCTATAATGCCGCTGTAGCCCTCTCCTACAACCCACGTTTGTATGCTATAATGCTGCTGGCAGCCCTATCTTACAACCCACGTTTGTATGCTATAATACCGCTGTCAGCCCTCTCCCACAACCCACGTTTGTATGCTATAATTCCGCTCTCAGCCCTCTCCTACAACCCACGTTTGTATGCTATAATGCCGCTGTAGCCCTCTCCTATAACCCACGTTTGTATGCTATAATGCTGCTGTCAGCCCTCTCTTACAACCCACGTTTGTATGCTATAACGCCGCTGTCAGCCCTCTTCTACAACCCACGTTTGTATGATATAATGCCGCTGTCAGACCTCTCACACAACCCACGTTTGTATGATATAATGCCGCTGCCAGCCCTCTCCTACAACCCACGTTTGTATGCTATAATGCTGCTGGCAGCCCTATCTTACAACCCACGTTTGTATGCTATAATGCCGCTGTCAGCCCTCTCCCACAACCCACGTTTGTATGCTATAATGCCGCTCTCAGCCCTCTCCTACAACCCACGTTTGTATGCTATAATGCCGCTGTAGCCCTCTCCTACAACCCACGTTTGTATGCTATAATGCTGCTGTCAGCCCTCTCTTACAACCCACGTTTGTATGCTATAACGCCGCTGTCAGCCCTCTTCTACAACCCACGTTTGTATGATATAATGCCGCTGTCAGCCCTCTCACACAACCCACGTTTGTATGATATAATGCCGCTGCCAGCCCTCTCCTACAACCCACGTTTGTATGCTATAATGCCGCTGTCAGCCCTCTCCTACAACCCACGTTTGTATGCTATAATGCCGCTGTCAGCCCTCTCCCACAACCCACGTTTGTATGATATAATGCCGATGTAGCCCTCTCCTACAACCCACGTTTGTATGCTATAATGCCGCTGTCAGCCATCTCCTACAACCCACGTTTGTATGCTATAATGCCACTGTCAGCCCTCTCCTACAACCCACGTGTGTACGTTATAATGCTGCTGTCAGCCCTCTCACACAACCCACGTTTGTATGCTATAATGCCGCTGTCAGCCCTCTCCTACAACCCACGGTTGTATGCTATAATGCCGCTGTCAGCCCTCTCCTACAACCCACGTTTGTATGATATAATGCCGCTGTCAGCCCTCTCCTACAACCCACGTTTTTACGTTATAATGCCGCTGTCAGCCCTCTCCCACAACCCACGTTTGTATGATATAATGCCGCTGTAGCCCTCTCATACAACCCACGTTTGTATGATATAATGCCGCTGTTATACCTCTTCTACAACCCACGTGTGTATGCTATAATGCCGCTGTCAGCCCTCTCCCACAACCCACGTTTGTATGCTATAATGCCGCTGTCAGCCCTTTCCTACAACCCACGTTTGTATGCTATAATGCCGCTGTCAGCCCTCTCCTACATCCCACGTTTGTATGATATAATGCCGCTGTAGCCCTCTCCTACAACCCACGTTTGTATGCTATAATGCCGCTGTCAGCCCTCTCCTACAACCCACGTTTGTATGCTATAACGCCGCTGTCAGCCCTCTCCTACAACCCACGATTGTATGCTATAATGCCGCTGTCAGCCCTCCTCTCCTACAACCCACGTTTGTATGCTATAATGCCGCTGTCAGCCATCCTCTCCTACAACCCACGTTTGTATGCTATAATGCCGCTGTCAGCCCTCTCCTACAACCCACGTTTGTATGCTATAATGCCGCTGTCAGCCCTCTCCTATAACCCACGTTTGTATGCTATAATGCCGCTGTCAGCCCTCTCCTACAACCCACGTTTGTTTGATATAATGCCGCTGTAGCCCTCTCCTACAACCCACGTTTGTATGCTATAATGCCGCTGTCAGCCCTCTCCCACAACCCACGTTTGTATGCTATAATGACGCTGTCAGCCCTCTCATACAACCCACGTTTGTATGCTAAAATGCCACTATAGCCCTCTCCTACAACCCACGTTTGTATGCTATAATGCCGCTGTCAGCCCTCTCTTACAACCCACGTTTGTATGCTATAATGCCGCTGTCAGCCCTCTCCTACAACCCACGTTTGTATGCTATAATGCCACTGTCAGCCCTCTCCTACAACCCACGTTTGTATGTTATAATGCCGCTGTCAGCCCACTCCTACAACCCACGTTTGTATGCTATAATGCCGCTGTAGCCCTCTCCTACAACCCACGTTTGTATGCTATAATGCCGCTGTCAGCCCTCTCCAACAACCCACGTTTGTATGCTATAATGCCGCTGAAGAGCGTGTGTTGGGTTTGGATTTGTGAGTCTTTAACACTAAGTAGATATTTGCCTGCTGTGTATGGTGTGCATGCCACCATGAAAGAAACAAAGCCCCTCCGACCCACTCACTTCCGAAACTGGACCGGCGATGAAGACTATACCTTGTTTACAATTAGAGTTGTGTGAGGGCTGACAGCGGCATTATAGCATACAAACGTGGGTTGTGGGAGAGGGCTGACACCGGCATTATAGCATACAAGCCACTACATATCGTTTTATGTAGTGGCTTTTTCTAAACTAGTGTCCTGATTAGTGCTTGCATGTACTGCGTTGCCTTTGTTTGTTGTATTCCGGGCTTGTACTACGGGCTCAACGCTAGGAAGAGGGTGCAATGCCGGTCGATTGAGAGGGTGCAATGCCGGCCGGCTGAAAGGGTGCAATGCCGGTCGGTTGAGAGGGTGCAATGCCGACCGGTTGAGAGGGTGTAATGCCGGCCGGTTGAAAGGGTGCAATGCCGGCCGGTTGAAAGGGTGCAAGGCCGGTCGGTTGAGAGGGTGCAATGCCGACCGGTTGAGAGGGTGTAATGCCGGCCGGTTGACCTAAGGTATGTCGGGGCTCCCCAACTCTTAATGGTGCAATGCCCGCCTTCCACTCATGTGTGAGTGTCAGAACCAGTTGGCCTGGTTGTGTATTTGGTTGGTCTACACTAAATAGATTATCCCAGTCAGTTAAAACCTGTACATGGGAATGGCCTATTATTGATTTGGCGGGAACTTAAGGTGATAATAGCAGACGACAGGTCAACAAAAGGGCAAAAGCAGCCCTAGTTATTGAGGGAATTATTTACATAATAAGTTCAACAAACAACATATTGTTGGACTTATTATCTGAACATTTCTTATAGGATAACTACTCACTAATAATACAGGCACCATCAGAAGCACATTACTATAGGATAACTACTCACCAATAATACAGGTACCATCGGAAATACATTACCTAATCCTTTCTACACTAAATGTAGTCAGTTAAATATACATAATCCGAATTAACGCTCCTAAATTACTATATCTTTGGCTTCGGGGATAAACGATTCGCGCCGAGGAACCCACACTTCAACACTCAGAGTGATCAGATATCGATTTTTGAAATCAGTTGTTTCTAGAGATGTGTACTTTTTTCGGCCTGGCAAAGTTCGTCAACCCGAAAATTGCGGAAGAATATGGATAACTCTAAAACAAAGTGGTAGTACGGCCAAATTTCGTTGAACAAGATACATAATCCGAATTAACGCTCAAATAAATTACTATTTCTTTGGCTTCGGGGGTAAACAAATATTTGATTCGAGTCGAGGAACCCACCCATTCAAAGCTCAGAGTTTTATCAGATTTCGATTTTTGAAATGTGTTATTTTTCGCCAACTAGAATAATCTCGATACCAAATTGCGTTGAACAAAATATTTAATATATAACACTTTTTTGAAAATTCTATACTAGAGTTGACAGTGGTTAGCATTATGTTTTGGTAATTAATCTATTCTGATAACTGAAGCGTCTATTCAAGAAATGTTGTCGCTGTTGTTGGAATCCCTGATGATATGGGGACCATCGAATCGTATTGTGTACATTTAATATATCTTAAGGTAACGCATGAGTACTGACCAAGTATTCCTCTTGTAGCGCAGCTTTGGCCAGCTCGGAATTCGCCATACAATAGAAGCACTCTGAATATATTGTGTTCTGCATCTTGACAGGTTTCCCAGTCTTCGTCACGACCAGATTGCATCTTAAAGAGTCTGATTTGACGCGAAGTTTGAGAAAATATCCAGCTGAAAATTAGAGAAAAGGGGAATATTAATACCATATTAGTATAAACGTGTTCAACCTTAAGGCTTGCATTGGTAGCAAGTGCAGCTCTTGAACATTGGCGTCATAACAGTAAATTTAGGTTTTTAAGAATCATCTAAGCAGAATGTTCACCATACACTCTACATCGCGCTGGTTAACATTTTATCCAACACAATGTTGCATATAACACCACGCGAACGTTCGGTAATGTTTTACCCAACACAATGTTGCATATTGCACCACGCGAACGTTGGGTAAATTTTACTCAATGTTGGGCAATGTTTATACTCAACGTAGGGTAACAATTTACCCAATATTAATTTCCCTTCTGCGTTGGGCTATTTTTTGTACCCGTAAATTAATATTGGATAAATTGTTACACTGCGTTGTGTAAAAACATTGCCCCGTGTTGGGTAAAATTAACCAAACGTTCGCGTGGTGCTATATATGCACCATCGTGTTGGGTAAAATTTACACAACGTTAGCGTGGTGCTATATGCATCATTTTGATGGGTGAAATTTACACAACGTTCGCGTGGTGCTATATGCATCATTGTGTTAGGTAAAATTTACACAACGTTCGCGTGGTGCTATATGCACCATTGTGTTAGGTAAAATGTACCCAACGTTAGCGTGGTGCTATATGCACCATTGTGATGGGTAAAATGTACACAACGTTAGCGTGGTGCTATATGCATCATTGTGTTAGGTAAAATTTACACAACGTTCGCGTGGTGCTATATGCACCATTGTGTTAGGTAAAATGTACCCAACGTTAGCGTGGTGCTATATGCACCATTGTGATGGGTAAAATGTACACAACGTTAGCGTGGTGCTATATGCACCATTGTGATGGGTAAAATTTACCCAACGTTAGCGTGGTGCTATATGCATCATTTTGATGGGTGAAATTTACACAACGTTCGCGTGGTGCTATATGCATCATTGTGTTGGGTAAAATTTAGACAACGTTCGAGTGGTTCTATATGCACCATTGTGTTAGGTAAAATTTACCCAACGTTCGCATGGTGCTATATGCACCATTGTGTTAGGTAAAATTTACACAACGTTCGCGTGGTGCTATATGCATCATTGTGTTGGGTAAAATTTAGACAACGTTAGCGTGGTGCTATATGTACCATTGTGTTGGGTAAAATGTACACAACGTTCGCGTGGTGCTATATGCATCATTGTGTTGGGTAAAATGTACACAACGTTGGCGTGGTGCTATATGCACCATTGTGATGGGTAAAATGTACACAACGTTAGCGTGGTGCTATATGCACCATTGTGTTAGGTAAAATGTACCCAACGTTAGCGTGGTGCTATATGCACCATTGTGATGGGTAAAATTTACCCAACGTTAGCGTGGTGCTATATATGCACCATCGTGTTGGGTAAAATTTACACAACGTTAGCGTGGTGCTATATGCACCATTGTGATGGGTAAAATTTACACAACGTTAGCGTGGTGCTATATGCACCATTGTGATGGGTAAAATTTACCCAACGTTAGCGTGGTGCTATATATGCACCATCGTGTTGGGTAAAATTTACACAACGTTAGCGTGGTGCTATATGCACCATTGTGATGGGTAAAATTTACCCAACGTTAGCGTGGTGCTATATATGCACCATCGTGTTGGGTAAAATTTACACAACGTTAGCGTGGTGCTATATGCACCATTGTGATGGGTAAAATTAACCCAACGTTAGCGTGGTGCTATAAATGCACCATTGTGTTAGGTAAAATTTACACAACGTTAGCGTGGTGCTATATGCACCATTGTGATGGGTAAAATGTACCCAACGTTAGCGTGGTGCTATAAATGCACCATTGTGTTAGGTAAAATTTACCCAACGTTCGCGTGGTGCTATATGCACCATTGTGTTAGGTAAAATTTACCCAACGTTCGCGTGGTGCTATATGCACCATTGTGTTAGGTAAAATTTACCCAACGTTAGCGTGGTGCTATATGCACCATTGTGATGGGTAAAATGTACCCAACGTTAGCGTGGTGCTATATGCACCATTGTGATGGGTAAAATTTACCCAACGTTAGCGTGGTGCTATATATGCACCATCATGTTGGGTAAAATTTACACAACGTTAGCGTGGTGCTATATGCACCATTGTGATGGGTAAAATTAACCAAACGTTAGCGTGGTGCTATAAATGCACCATTGTGTTAGGTAAAATTTACCCAACGTTCGCGTGGTGCTATATGCACCATTGTGTTAGGTAAAATTTACACAACGTTAGCGTGGTGCTATATGCACCATTGTGATGGGTAAAATTTACACAACGTTAGCGTGGTGCTATATGCACCATTGTGATGGGTAAAATTTACCCAACGTTAGCGTGGTGCTATATATGCACCATCGTGTTGGGTAAAATTTACACAACGTTAGCGTGGTGCTATATGCACCATTGTGATGGGTAAAATTTACCCAACGTTAGCGTGGTGCTATATATGCACCATCGTGTTGGGTAAAATTTACACAACGTTAGCGTGGTGCTATATGCACCATTGTGATGGGTAAAATTAACCCAACGTTAGCGTGGTGCTATAAATGCACCATTGTGTTAGGTAAAATTTACACAACGTTAGCGTGGTGCTATATGCACCATTGTGATGGGTAAAATGTACCCAACGTTAGCGTGGTGCTATAAATGCACCATTGTGTTAGGTAAAATTTACCCAACGTTCGCGTGGTGCTATATGCACCATTGTGTTAGGTAAAATTTACCCAACGTTCGCGTGGTGCTATATGCACCATTGTGTTAGGTAAAATTTACCCAACGTTAGCGTGGTGCTATATGCACCATTGTGATGGGTAAAATGTACCCAACGTTAGCGTGGTGCTATATGCACCATTGTGATGGGTAAAATTTACCCAACGTTAGCGTGGTGCTATATATGCACCATCATGTTGGGTAAAATTTACACAACGTTAGCGTGGTGCTATATACACCATTGTGATGGGTAAAATTAACCAAACGTTAGCGTGGTGCTATAAATGCACCATTGTGTTAGGTAAAATTTACCCAACGTTCGCGTGGTGCTATATGCACCATTGTGTTAGGTAAAATTTACACAACGTTAGCGTGGTGCTATATGCACCATTGTGATAGGTAAAATGTACCCAACGTTAGCGTGGTGCTATAAATGCACCATTGTGTTAGGTAAAATTTACCCAACGTTCGCGTGGTGCTATATGCACCATTGTGTTAGGTAAAATTTACCCAACGTTCGCGTGGTGCTATATGCACCATTGTGTTAGGTAAAATTTACCCAACGTTAGCGTGGTGCTATATGCACCATTGTGATGGGTAAAATGTACCCAACGTTAGCGTGGTGCTATATGCACCATTGTGATGGGTAAAATTTACCCAACGTTAGCGTGGTGCTATATATGCACCATCATGTTGGGTAAAATTTACACAACGTTAGCGTGGTGCTATATACACCATTGTGATGGGTAAAATTAACCAAACGTTAGCGTGGTGCTATAAATGCACCATTGTGTTAGGTAAAATTTACCCAACGTTCGCGTGGTGCTATATGCACCATTGTGTTAGGTAAAATTTACACAACGTTAGCGTGGTGCTATATGCACCATTGTGATAGGTAAAATGTACCCAACGTTAGCGTGGTGCTATAAATGCACCATTGTGTTAGGTAAAATTTACCCAACGTTCGCGTGGTGCTATATGCACCATTGTGTTAGGTAAAATTTACCCAACGTTCGCGTGGTGCTATATGCACCATTGTGTTAGGTAAAATTTACCCAACGTTAGCGTGGTGCTATATGCACCATTGTGATGGGTAAAATGTACCCAAACGTTAGCGTGGTGCTATATGCACCATTGTGATGGGTAAAATTTACACAACGTTAGCGTGGTGCTATATGCACCATTGTGATGGGTAAAATTTACCCAACGTTAGCGTGGTGCTATATATGCACCATCGTGTTGGGTAAAATTTACACAACATTAGCGTGGTGCTATATGCACCATTGTGATGGGTAAAATTTTCCCAACGTTAGCGTGGTGCTAGGTGCACCATTGTGATGGGTAAAATTCACCATTGTGTTAGGTAAAATTTTACTCAACGCCATTTAGAGTGTATGGTGAAGTTTATCAAACTTTGGTAGGCTGGCCAGAATTTGGTTAAAATAGCCAATTGACGAGACAAGAGTTTTAGCAGCATCGGTGGTTATGAATGGCCTGATGTGAGAAATTCTCTCTTAACCAGAAATAGACTCGTGTATTAATTGTTTATGTACACTTCCATTGACAGAGTATAGTCCAGATGAATGCCCAGACATCTGACGCACGATGATGGCTTTATGTTAGATATGTTATGATATCAAACATGCATATATCAGAGAGGTCCGTTAAAGGGGTACATCTTCAATAAATTCCCGGTGATAACAACGATCTAATATCGATAATATGTAGAAAAATAAGTAATTTGAGTCGAAGATGTATTCTGTAAACGTTCAGGTTAATAGATTATCTTAAAACAAATGTAATAATTCGATATAAATTTTATTTATGGCTGGAATTTCCGAATTTCCGTGTACAAGACGTAATCAAAAATAATTCACGGATAGTGGATTGGGCAAAGCGTGGCCCCTTTATCATTTAAAAAATTAAGTTGATAAGGGGCAAAACTCAAGCCACTCACTGACTAGTGACTATACAATGACTTAATGAGTATATGAGACTAGTATGCAAATAATATAACATTTATTTGATACATTTGCTTGAAAACTGTCCAAAAATTACTCGATAACGACAATTGATATTTTCCCATTCCGGCTAATCTGCCATCCGTAACATTACTTCGTACTCAACACACTTTCAAATAATGGAAATCTGGTCACCTTATATTCTACAACTCGGGGACTAGAGAAACCAACAACAACATTTGGGTACAGTATCCCTTTAAATGTCAAAGAAACGAGATGGATAAAAGCCTTGTTTTCCAGATAAATTCGAGTTGTCGCGCTCAGAACATGTAAACAATACGTTAAACGATCTAAACAATATATCATTTAGCAGACAGATTAACCCTTTACCCAACAGAACGACCCTGTGGCAATGCATTCTCTTAAATATGTGCGAGTCGACCATAGGTCGCCTCGCACATATAAGAGAATGCATTGGCTTAACACATATTAAAAATGATAAAATTGTCAAAGAATGTAGAAAAATATTATAAAAATTGTTAAAAAATGTAAGAAAAAATTATAAAATTGTTAAAGAATGTAACAAAAAATGGTAAAAAGTGTTAGGCCAATGCATTCTCTTATGTATGCGAGGCGACCTATGGTCGACTCGCACATATAAGAGAATGCATTGGCACAGGGCATAACTGTAACCATCACAATGTGGTCAATGAACCGGTTCCAATGATATCCATATTTGTATGGTGTTATTGAGACAGACCGAAGATATTTTAGGCTGTTGAAGCTTTATTTGGGCGTTTTTGGCCGTTTTGTTGGGTAAAGGGTTAAAGGGTCAGATGATTAATCGAGGACATGTCATATGATTAATCACATTCAGAGGTTTACGTGAATACCCGGGCTCCACATTTACATGTAGCACATCTTTTGAACGAGTCCGTTATATAGAAGAGCAACAGGGTCTAATAAATATATTTATTATATGCTTGCCCATGAATTATAAGGTTTTAGCAGTGAGATATAAGTGATATCCCACTCTAGAGTGATATCCCTCTATTGAGTGATATCAGCTTGAAATTCCTGATGTGTTTACATTCATTGGGGCCATAGGCAAGTAACTAAAGTATATAATAAACAGAATATTCACACTTTTTCAGTGGATATGGGTTAAATCTCATTCGTGATGACAAAACATTTGAATTTCCACTGGTGGCTTATTGATTCTCTTTTTTCCAGGCTTAAAGTTTGCTGATAAAATATTACTTGCTGTCCCCAAACGTGACATTGTTTATTATGGTTGTCGATCTTTTGAATGCTATGGCCTAATCCTTTGGAATTCACCCCCGCTTACAATTAGAAATTCTGCTACTTTGGAATCTTGCAAAAACAGATGTCACAACGTATCTGTTTAAATCCCATACTGGCAACAACGACGACCAAAGCTAACCACATCTTTCCTGCATTTGTTAACCCATTCATGTCGGGAGCTGTGCTGGTGCAGAATTAAATATCCTATATGTCAGTGCATTCTCTTATATAAGCGAGTATCCGTGCGGGATACTCACATATATAAGACAATGCATTGGCACCGGGTATTCGACAACAAAATGAGGAATATCCAGTTATGGAAGGGTTAATGTTCTGCATTGTTTTATACAAACATAATCAACCCCCGCGTGTCGAAAATTTCCAGCTGAATGAATGAATATTATATTATATTATAGTGACATGAATATCTAACATACAACAAACGGTCACATACAGGTAACCCTAAAATAACTTTACAATACGCATTGATACTCCCGGCGACCAAGGCCTAAATACAACTTTAAACGTAATACATTAAATATAAATGTAAGTACACAGTGTGATTAACATTTATCTAAAGTTCTACTAAGTTTGTCTATGTTGGTAATGGCTACACAAATACCTTGCTACCTGGAGCGGATTCATAAACATCTAAATTAAAACATCATTTACCGTACTAAGGTTGTGTCAGGTCATGAACTTTCCAACTGTTGAACATTTTGAATTACCCCCCCCCCCCCCCCATATCTACGCCCCGAGGCCGGTCCAATGTTCCAGAAGGTGACAAGCTCACCTTTAATAGCTGTCTTCAATAGTTCTTCCGTGTGAAATCTTTCAAATTCGTTGTATAATCTGCAATACGTCCATACCTACAAACAAAGGTACATATGAATGCCAAAAACATACAAACAAAGGAAACATGAAAGCCAAAAACCTACCCACAAAGGTAAACATGAATGCCAAAAACCTACAAACAAAGGTACATATGAATGCCAAAAACATACAAACAAAGGTAAACATGAAAGCCAAAAACCTACACACAAAGGTAAACATGAATGCCCAAAGGTAACAAAGGTAAACATGAATGCTAAAACCTACACACAAAGGCAAATATGAATGCTAAAACCTACAAACAAAGGCAAATATGAATGCTAAAACCTACAAACAAAGGCAAATATGAATGCTAAAACCTACAAACAAAGGCAAATATGAATGCTAAAACTTACAAACAGGCAAATGTGAATGCTAAACCCTACACACAAATGCAAAGATGAATGTTAAAACATATAAAGGCAAATGTAAATTCTAAATCCTACACACATAGGCAAATGTGAATTCTAAATCCTACACACATAGGCAAATGTAAATTCTAAATCCTACAAACAAAGCCAAATGTGAATTTTTATTCAGACATCTTTATATATAGAAAAGTAGGATATATATGTCTGTCTGTTCGCGATTTTGCCAGACCCCTGGACCGATTTCAACAAGATTCGGCGAGGTGGTGGCAGCCATGCGTGTAGTTTTTAGCGTGTGTTATAATACTACATACCCTTTATGGATCCCCAAACAAAGAAAACAATGCACTGAGGTCCAGAAACATGCCTATATGAGCGAGGTCAAGGTCATTGGACCCGCCCATATTGTTCCCGGGATTAAAATAGCTTACATACCAATTTCGAGTCGGATCGAGTTCCGGAAACATGCCTATATAAACGAGGTCAAGGTCGAGAACACGGTCGCACGTGAAATTGGACCCGCACATATTGTTCCCGGGATCAAAGTAGGCCTACATACCAAATTCGAGTCGGATATGTGAGCAGTTTTCGAGTCTATAACACACATACATATATACAGACAGACAGAAGTTCCAATGTATATAATAGATTATGTATTGATTTGTATGGTAACATAGATTAAAATTGACCGGAAATCCCGCCACTGTAAAATCTGCTATGGAGTGAATGAAGATATTCAATAATTCAAGAAGAGTCCCCTCAACTAACTTAAAACGAAGGCTCTTTATAATATAATTAATTTTATGTTTGAACATTGTGAGTAACTTTAAGAAGAAGAAACCCGCGCTGTGTATACACTGACATAATCGTGTCGCGATTAATTGGGATATTCATTAAATCTCGAAGATTCCTCATAACCAACTTTAAAAAGAACGGTCTTATATTTATTACTAGACTTAATTTGATGTATGGACACTGTGAGTAACTTGGAGAAAGTAGTACTAACATATTTATCAGCTTATTTCATTAAGAACAATATACTATTCCAATACCAATCAGGATTTGTACCAGGACACAGCACCACTTTCCAGCTCCTTGAGATATACCACACACTGTGCCAGACACTCGATGAGAAGTTAAATACGTCTGCAATTTTCTGCGATATTTCCAAAGCATTTGAGAGAGTGGCACAGGGGGTTGTTATTCAAATTGGAGCTAAACGGAGTTACCCGGAATATTCACAAATGGATGAACAGTTAACCCCTTCTTATAGATCACAGCGCGTTCAAATAAGAATTACCTTCTCTGACTATGAGATGGTATCGGCAGGTGTTCCACAACGACATCGCAACAACTATTCACTCACTCACTCGAATGTATGCATATGATACCTGCTTATTTAGTGCCCACCCGATGATTCTGCGCGCGAACTCTATGATGACATTGAAAGGTGAATCGATGGTCAAAACAATGGATGGTAACCTTTAATGCAAAACAAACGCCAGGGGAGAGTTCGGTAAATTGTGCTCCGATAACTGTGCACCCACACCATTATCCATATATTCTGTGTTATGTAAAATATTACATGTATATGTGGGTCACAAGCTAGATGATTCCCGTTAACCCTTTACCCAACAGAAGGGCCCTGTGCCAATGCATTCTCTTATATATGCGAGTCGACCATAGGTCGCCTCGCATATATACGAGAATGCATTGGCTTAACACATTAAAAATTATAAAATTGTTAAAGAATGTAAGAAAAAATGGTAAAAAGTGTTAAAAAAGATTTTTTTTAGGCCAATGCATTCTCTTATATATGCGAGGCGACCTATGGTCGACTCGCATATATAAGAGAATGCATTGGCACAGGGCATAACTGTAACCATCACAATGTGGTCAATGAGCCGGTTCCAATGATATCCATATTTGTATGGTTTTATTGAGACAGACCCAAGATAATTTAGGCTGTTGCAGCTTTATTTGGCCGGTTTTGGCCGGTTTGTTGGGTAAAGGGTTAAACCAACTTAAAACGAACGCTCTTTATTGTTTAATATTAGGCTTATTTTTTGTTTGTACATTGAGAGTAACTTTAAGAGAAACGAGCTGTGTATACACTCACATACACGAGCCGCGACGAATGACGATCTTCATTATAGCTAGATGATTCCCGTTAAACCAACTTAAAACGAACGCTCTTTATTGTTTAATATTAGGCTTATTTTTTGTTTGTACATTGAGAGTAACTTTAAGAGAAACGAGCTGTGTATACACTCACATACACGAGCCGCGACGAATGACGATCTTCATTAAAGCTAGATGATTCTCGTTAAACCAACTTAAAACTAACGCTCTTTATTGTTTATTAATATAATTAATTTTAAGTTTGAACATTGAGAATAATTTTAAGAGAAACGAGCTGTGTATACGCTGAGAGAACAGAGCCTGGACATATGGAGATAATCATTATAGCTAGACGATTCCCTCAAAAGCAATGTAAAAGAACGCTCTTTATTGTTTATTAATATAATTAATTTTAAATTTGAACATTGTGAGTAACTATAAGTGAGAAGAGCTGTGTATACGCTGAGAGAACAGAGCCTGGACATATGTAGATATTCATTATAGCTAGACGATTCCCGTAAAAGCAACGTAAAAGAACGCTCTTTATTGTTTATTAATATAATTAATTTTAAGTTTGAACATTGTGAGTAACTTTAAGAGAAACGAGTTGTATATACGCTGACAGAACAGAGCCTGGACATATGTAGATATTCATTATAGCTAGACGATTCCCGTCAAAGCAACATAAAAGAACGCTCTTTATTGTTTATTAATATAATTAATTTTAAGTTTGAACATTCTGAGTAACTATAAGTGAGAAGAGTTGTGAATACGCTGACAGAACAGAGCCTGGACATATGTAGATATTCATTATAGCTAGACGATTCCCGTAAAAGCAACGTAAAAGAACGCTCTTTATTGTTTATTAATATAATTAATTTTAAGTTTGAACATTGTGAGTAACTATAAGTGATAAGAGCTGTATATACGCTGACAGAACAGAGCCTGGACATATGTAGATATTCATTATAGCTAGACGATTCCCGTAAAAGCAACGTAAAAGAACGCTCTTTATTGTTTATTAATATAATTAATTTTAAGTTTGAACATTGTGAGTAACCATAAGTGATAAGAGCTGTATATACGCTGACAGAACAGAGCCTGGACATATGTAGATATTCATTATAGCTAGACGATTCCCGTAAACGCAACGTAAAAGAACGCTCTTTATTGTTTATTAATATAATTAATTTTAAGTTTGAACATTGTGAGTAACTATAAGTGATAAGAGCTGTATATACGCTGACAGAACAGAGCCTGGACATATGTAGATATTCATTATAGCTAGACGATTCCCGTAAAAGCAACGTAAAAGAACGCTCTTTATTGTTTATTAATATAATTAATTTTAAGTTTGAACATTGTGAGTAACTATAAGTGATAAGAGCTGTATATACGCTGACAGAACAGAGCCTGTGCATATGTAGATATTCATTATAGCTAGACGATTCCCGTAAAAGCAACGTAAAAGAACGCTCTTTATTGTTTATTAATATCATTAATTTTAAGTTTGAACATTGTGAGTAACTATAAGTGATAAGAGCTTATATACGCTGACAGAACAGAGCCTGGACATATGTAGATATTCATTATAGCTAGACGATTCCCGTAAAAGCAACGTAAAAGGACGCTCTTTATTGTTTATTAATATAATTAATTTTAAGTTTGAACATTGTGAGTAACTATACGTGAGAAGATCTGTGTATACATTGAGAGAACAGAGCCTGGACATATGGAGATAATCATTATAGCTAGACGATTCCCTCAAAAGCAATGTAAAAGAACGCTCTTTATTGTTTATTAATATAATTAATTTTAAGATTGAACATTGTGAGTAACTATACGTGAGAAGAGCTGTCTATACGCTGAGAGAACAGAGCCTGGACATATGTAGATATTCATTATAGCTAGACGATTCCCGTAAAAGCAACGTAAAAGAACGCTCTTTGGTGGTTATTAATATAATTAATTTTAAGTTTGAACATTGTGAGTAACTATACGTGTGAAGAGCTGTATATACGCTGACAGAACAGAGCCTGTACATATGTAGATATTCATTATAGCTAGACGATTCCCGTAAAAGCAACGTAAAATAGCGCTCTTTATTGTTTATTAATATAATTAATTATAAGTTTGAACATTGTGAGTAACTTTAAGAGAAACGAGCTGTCTATACACTGAGAGAACAGAGCCTGGACATATGTAGATACTCATTATAGCAAGACGATTCGCGTAAAAGCAACGTAAAGAACGCTCTTTATTGTTTATTAATATAATTAATTTTAAGTTTGAACATTGTGAGTAACTATACGTATGAAGAGCTGTATATACGCTGACAGAACAGAGCCTGTACATATGTAGATATTCATTATAGCTAGACGATTCCCGTAAAAGCAACGTAAAATAGCGCTCTTTATTGTTTATTAATATAATTAATTATAAGTTTGAACATTGTGAGTAACTTTAAGTGAGAAGAGCTGTCTATACGCTGACAGAACAGAGCCTGGACATATGTAGATATTCATTATAGCTAGACGATTCCCGTAAAAGCAACGTAAAAGAACGCTCTATGTTGTTTATTAATATAATTAATTTTAAGTTTGAACATTGTGAGTAACTTTAAGTGAGAAGAGCTGTATATACGCTGACAGAACAGAGCCTGGGCATATGTAGATATTCATTATAGTTAGACGATTCCAGTAAAAGCAACGTAAAAGAACGCTCTTTATTGTTTATTAATATAATTAATTTTAAGTTTGAACATTGTGAGTAACTTTAAGTGAGAAGAGCTGTCTATACGCTGACAGAACAGAGCCTGGACATATGTAGATATTCATTATAGCTAGACGATTCCCGTAAAAGCAACATAAAAGAACGCTCTTTATTGTTTATTAATATAATTAATTTTAAGTGTGAACATTGTGAGTAACTATAAGTGATAAGAGCTGTGTATACGCTGAGAGAACAGAGCCTGGACATATGTAGATATTCATTATAGCTAGACGATTCACGTAAAAGCAACGTAAAAGAACGCTCTTTATTGTTTATTAATTTAATTAATTTTAAGTTTGAACATTGTGAGTAACTATAAGTGAGAAGAGTATTGTATACGCTGACAGAACAGAGCCTGGACATATGGAGATCAACATTATAGCTAGATGATTCCAGTAAAATCAACATAAAAGAACGCTCTTTATTGTTTATTAATATAACTAATTTTAAGTCTGAACATTGTGAGTAACTTTAAGAGAAACGAGCTGTCTATACACTGAGAGAACAGAGCCTGGGCATATGTAGATCTACATTATAGCTAGACGATTCCAGTAAAATCAACATAAAGGAACGCTCTTTATTGTTTATTAATACAATTAATTTTAAGTTTGAACATTGTGAGTAACTTTAAGAGAAACGAGCTGTCTATACACTGAGAGAAGAGATCCTGGACATATGTAGATATTCATTATAGCTAGACGATTCAAATAAAAGCAACGTAAAAGAACGCTCTTTATTGTTTATTAATATAACTAATTTTAAGTTTGAACATTGTGAGTAACTATAAGTGAGAAGAGCTGTATATACGCTGACAGAACAGAGCCTGGACATATGTAGATATTCAGTATAGCTAGACGGTTCCCGTAAAAGCAACGTAAAATAACGCTCTTTGTTGTTTATTAATATAACTAATTTTAAGTTTGAACATTGTGAGTAACTTTAAGAGAAACGAGTCTATACGCTGAGAGAACTGAGACTGGACATATGTAGATCTTCATTATAGCTAGACGATTCACGTAAAAGCAACGTAAAATAACGCTCTTCGTTGTTTATTAATATAATTAATTTTAAGTTTGAACATTGTGAGTAACTATAAGTGTGAAGAGCTGTATATACGCTGATAGAACAGATCCTGGACATATGTAGATATTCATTATAGCTAGACGATTCCCGTAAAAGCAACGTAAAAGAACGCTCTTTATTGTTTATTAATATAATTAATTTTAAGTTTGAACAATGTGAGTAACTATAAGTGAGAAGAGCTGTGTATACAATGAGAGAACAGAACCTGGGCATATGTAGATATGCATTATCATGATTATAGCGAGAGTACTATCGTAGAATCAACTATGTCGATTGTTTTGTCCCATGCTGATGATTGAAATATATTATCAATACAGACAAAACTTTGCCCATGCACAAACGCTCTGTCAGTACTATACATAAGGATACATTTAAAATAACGCTCTTTATTATTTCGTATAATGTGGGAAAAGGGACCTTAATGCTTTATTTCAGATGCGGTAATCAATACATTCCGAAACTAATATAATTAATCCGATATCTCTATCAGATCGTATCTAGGTGCATATATACCGCGAGCCAAATTCCATTCAGGGTTTACCTCCCTTGATGACTCGGCAAGACCGCTGGTACCGGCGACATTTGATCCACATTTGGTGGACTTCCGCGATACAAATATATACACTAAGCGAACAGAGCAACATGTTGGCATTATTAAACATAAGAAATATCGAAAAACAGATGTGTAATTTCGTACCTTAAGTCAGGAAAGTCCCTCTAGAACCAAAGAACTATATATATTGCGAAACGGTGTGGTTTGGTTCTCCGATTATTTTATCAACACAAATGTATAAACGCACATGGACGACAATGTCACGCCAACACGGTGGCAAGTCAAACATAAGAGTTCAAGTCAAACATAAGAGTTCAAGTCAAACATAAGAGTTCTAATTTGCTGCAATGTTGACTAGTAACTTGCGAAAAGCGTCACCATTCTACCGCTCTGATCCTGTATTCTACCGCTCTGATCCTGTATTCTACCGCACTGATCCTGTATTCTACCGCTCTGATCCTGTATTCTGTAAGCGTCACCATTCTACCGCTCTGATCCTGTTTTCTACCGCTCTGATCCTGTATTCTGTCACTAAGCGTCACCATTCTACCGCTCTGATCCTGTATTCTGTCACTAAGCGTCACCATTCTACAGCTCTGATCCTGTATTCTGTCACTAAGCGTCACCATTCTACCGCTCTGATCCTGTATTCTGTCACTAAGCGTCACCATTCTACCTCTCTGATCCTGTATTCTGCCACTAAGCGTCACCATTCTACCGCTCTGATCCTGTATTATGTCACTAAGCGTCACCATTCTACCGCTCTGATCCTGTATTCTGTCACTAGGCGTCACAATTCTACCGCTCTGATCCTGTATTCTGTCACAAAGCGTCACCATTCTACCGCTCTGATCCTGTATTCTGTCACTAAGCGTCATCATTCTACCGCTCTGATCCTGTATTCTGTCACTAAGCGTCACCATTCTACAGCTCTGATCCTGTATTCTGTCACTAAGCGTCATCATTCTACCGCTCTGATCCTGTATTCTGTCACTAAGCGTCACCATTCTACCTCTCTGATCCTGTATTCTGCCACTAAGCGTCACCATTCTACCGCTCTGATCCTGTATTATGTCACTAAGCGTCACCATTCTACCGCTCTGATCCTGTATTCTGTCACTAGGCGTCACCATTCTACCGCTCTGATCCTGTATTCTGTCACAAAGTGTCACCATTCTACCGCTCTGATCCTGTATTCTGTCACTAAGCGTCATCATTCTACCGCTCTGATCCTGTATTCTGTCACTAAGCGTCACCATTCTACCGCTCTGATCCTGTATTCTGTCACTAAGCGTCATCATTCTACCGCTCTGATCCTGTATTCTGTCACTAAGCGTCACCATTCTACCGCTCTGATCCTGTATTCTGTCACTAAGCGTCATCATTCTACCGCTCTGATCCTGTATTCTGTCACTAAGCGTCACCATTCTACCGCTCTGATCCTGTATTCTGTCACTAAGCGTCATCATTCTACCGCTCTGATCCTGTATTCTGTCACAAAGCGTCACCATTCTACCGTTCTGATCCTGTATTCTGTCACTAAGCGTCACCATTCTACCGCTCTGATCCTGTATTCTGTCACTAAGCGTCACCATTCTACCTCTCTGATCCTGTATTCTGTCACTAAGCGTCACCATTCTACCGCTCTGATCCTGTATTCTGTCACTAAGCGTCACCATTCTACCGCTCTGATCCTGTATTCTGTCACTAAGCGTCACCATTCTACCGCTCTGATCCTGTATTCTGTCATTAAGTTTTTAGTTTGGGAATTGTTCTCAAAGCACATAGCAAATTTGACTTTCGGGCGATTGTTTTTCGCCATTTTTGCTGGAGTCAGAAAGGAAGCATGTCTGGTAGAGATTGGATCGCGGTCTCGCCATTTTGTCTGGAAAAACCGGCGCTAAATATAGAAAAGGACTGAATTTTTTTTTTATTATAATATTCTTTAAAATTTTATCATTTTTTCTTTACATTCTTTAACAATTTTATCATTTTATCATTTTTTTCTTACATTCTTCTGCATTCTTGATAAATTTTTATATTTAAATTAAAAAAAAAAAATTCTTACATTCTTTAACAATTATAAAAAATAATATAAAATTTGTTACGCCAATGCATTCTCTTATATGTGCGAGGCGACCGATGGTCGACTCGCATATATCTGTATGAGAGAATGCATTGGCACAGGGTTTTCTATAGCTCTAGCCATGAAAGAGTTAAAGCTGGAATATTCTCCTCGTAAAACCAACTTCGTAGATTTTATGTCGGGTTTAGTCGGGGGAGATTATTTCGATGAAGTCTCGAGACGCAGTCAATGCGTTTCACTTCATCAAAGGCTGGTGTGATATCTTCGACGCATATCTGTGGCGTTGTTCCAGTCTGGCTGGGACCAATGGCCCCTTTATATGTTTGTTATATCCAGCCCACGAAATCAGAATTACACATAACCAAACAACTACCTCCTCGAATCAATTACTAAAGGTATGACACAGTGGGAGTAAGAGCCAGAATCATCCGAGCATTGAGTTAATTGCACCCGAATAATCTCTAAAAATAACAGAACTTCTTTGATTATTTCGAGTGGTCAAAATTAAACTGTAGTATAACATAGAGTATCATGCAATTTAGTGGTTTTGTCTCGAAAGACGATTACTTAACTCCTGAGTCGACTCTGTAATGGGTATCACCGTTACAAGCACCATCAGAAGGAAATTACTTAACCCATTCTATACTAAATGGATTATCCCTTTATGGAGCCCCAAACAGAGAGGATAATACACTGATGACTGTCGGCTGCTTGGGTCCATGTGAGGCTCCATACGGGAGATTTAACCATTTCTACACTAAATGGATTATCCCAGTCAGTTAAAGATACATAATCCCAATTTTCCTGCAACAAAAGCTGTAGTGAACATTCAAGTGCATATGTGACCCGCCATATCAAATCCAGTCGTAAGTCGGGATTTATTTTACCCTGTGCCAATGCATTCTCTTATATATATAAGAGAATGCATTGGCCTAACAATTTTTTACAATTTTACATATTAGAGCTGATAGTGGTTAACATTATATTTCATATTAGAGCTGATAGTGGTTAACATTATATTTCATATTAGAGCTGATAGTGGTTAACATTATATTTCATATTAGAGCTGATAGTGGTTAACATTATATTTAGTTATTAATAGATTCTGATAACTAAAGTATCTTTTGAATAAATGTTACGGTTGTTGGAATCTGATGATACGGGGACCATCGAATCGGATATGATGATACGGGGACCATCAAATCGGATATGATGATACGGGGACCATCGAATCGGATATGACGATACGGGGACCATCGAATCGGATATGTACCTTTAAACAGTGTATATTGTGATGGTCTATTATCGATTTGGGGGATGTTACGGGTTACAGTCGTAAGTCGGGATTTTTTTTACCCTGTGCCAATACATTCTCTTATATATGCGAGTCGACCATAGGTCGCCTCGTATATATAAGAGAATGCATTGGCCTAACAATTTTTTACAATTTTAATAATTTTTTCATGTATTCTTTAACAATTTTATAATTTCACCCATACAGAGTCCCAGACAAACACGAGCAGACGACACTCTTCTATATGCTTCTATATATGTGTGGGGCTCCCTGCAGGGTAATGGATGTTTTTTATTTTATGTCCTAAAAATTGTGAGAAACATTTATTTAAAAAACATGATAAAAAATTGTTAGGCCAATGCATTCTCTTATATATGCGAGGCGACCTATGGTCTACTCGCATATATAAGAGAATGTATTGGCACAGGGTAAAAAAAATCCCGACTTCCGAAGAATGATGTTACACTGGCAAGTTTGCACGGCATTTTTGCAGTCATTTTCTTATAGAAAATCCTATGCCAGAATATGAACGTCATTCACCCAATAGAATGCATCTTTACCAAAGTTACGACATGAGAAGCACACTCCTGCAATGAGCTAAATGTACATAATCCGATCAGACGCTCCTAAATTAAAGATACTCAATCCGATCAGACGCTCCTAAATTAAAGGTACTCAATCCGATCAGACGCTCCTAAATTAAAGATACTCAATCCGATCAGACGCTCCTAAATTAAAGGTACTCAATCCGATCAGACGCTCATAAATTAAAGGTACTCAATCCGATCAGACGCTCCTAAATTAAAGGTACTCAATCCGATCAGACGCTCCTAAATTAAAGGTACTCAATCCGATCAGACGCTCATAAATTAAAGATACTCAATCCGATCAGACGCTCCTAAATTAAAGATACTCAATCCGATCAGACGCTCCTAAATTAAAGGTACTCAATCCGATCAGACGCTCCTAAATTAAAGGTACTCAATCCGATCAGACGCTCCTAAATTAAAGGTACTCAATCCGATCAGACGCTCCTAAATTAAAGATACTCAATCCGATCAGACGCTCCTAAATTAAAGATACTCAATCCGATCAGACGCTCCTAAATTAAAGATACTCAATCCGATCAGACGCTCCTAAATTAAAGATACTCAATCCGATCAGACGCTCCTAAATTAAAGATACTCAATCCGATCAGACGCTCCTAAATTAAAGATACTCAATCCGATCAGACGCTCCTAAATTAAAGATACTCAATCCGATCAGACGCTCCTAAATTAAAGATACTCAATCCGATCAGACGCTCCTAAATTAAAGGTACTCAATCCGATCAGACGCTCCTAAATTAAAGATACTCAATCCGATCAGACGCTCCTAAATTAAAGGTACTCAATCCGATCAGACGCTCCTAAATTAAAGATACTCAATCCGATCAGACGCTCCTAAATTAAAGATATTCAATCCGATCAGACGCTCCTAAATTAAAGATACTCAATCCGATCAGACGCTCCTAAATTAAAGGTACTCAATCCGATCAGACGCTCCTAAATTAAAGGTACTCAATCCGATCAGACGCTCCTAAATTAAAGGTACTCAATCCGATCAGACGCTCCTAAATTAAAGATACTCAATCCGATCAGACGCTCCTAAATTAAAGGTACTCAATCCGATCAGACGCTCCTAAATTAAAGGTACTCAATCCGATCAGACGCTCCTAAATTAAAGGTACTCAATCCGATCAGACGCTCCTAAATTAAAGATACTCAATCCGATCAGACGCTCCTAAATTAAAGATACTCAATCCGATCAGACGCTCCTAAATTAAAGATACTCAATCCGATCAGACGCTCCTAAATTAAAGATACTCAATCCGATCAGACGCTCCTAAATTAAAGATACTCAATCCGATCAGACGCTCCTAAATTAAAGATACTCAATCCGATCAGACGCTCCTAAATTAAAGATACTCAATCCGATCAGACGCTCCTAAATTAAAGATACTCAATCCGATCAGACGCTCATAAATTAAAGATACTCAATCCGATCAGACGCTCCTAAATTAAAGATACTCAATCCGATCAGACGCTCCTAAATTAAAGGTACTCAATCCGATCAGACGCTCCTAAATTAAAGGTACTCAATCCGATCAGACGCTCCTAAATTAAAGATACTCAATCCGATCAGACGCTCCTAAATTAAAGATACACAATCCGATCAGACGCTCCTAAATTAAAGGTACTCAATCCGATCAGACGCTCCTAAATTAAAGGTACTCAATCCGATCAGACGCTCCTAAATTAAAGATACTCAATCCGATCAGACGCTCATAAATTAAAGATACTCAATCCGATCAGACGCTCATAAATTAAAGATACTCAATCCGATCAGACGCTCCTAAATTAAAGGTACTCAATCCGATCAGACGCTCCTAAATTAAAGATACACAATCCGATCAGACGCTCCTAAATTAAAGATACACAATCCGATCAGACGCTCCTAAATTAAAGATACTCAATCCGATCAGACGCTCCTAAATTAAAGATACTCAATCCGATCAGACTCTCCTAAATTAAAGATACACAATCCGATCAGACGCTCCTAAATTAAAGATACTCAATCCGATCAGACGCTCCTAAATTAAAGATACACAATCCGATCAGACGCTCCTAAATTAAAGATACTCAATCCGATCAGACGCTCCTAAATTAAAGATACTCAATCCGATCAGACGCTCCTAAATTAACGCTCCTAAATTAACGCTCCTAAATTAAAGATACTCAATCCGATCAGACTCTCCTAAATTAAAGATACTCAATCCGATCAGACGCTCCTAAATTAACGCTCCTAAATTAACGCTCCTAAATTAAAGATACTCATCCGATCAGACGCTCCTAAATTAACGCTCCTAAATTAACGCTCCTAAATTAAAGGTACTCAATCCGATCAGACGCTCCTAAATTAAAGATACTCAATCCGATCAGACGCTCCTAAATTAAAGATACTCAATCCGATCGGACGCTCCTAAATTAACGCTCCTAAATTAACGCTCCTAAATTAAAGATACTCAATCCGATCAGACGCTCCTAAATTAAAGATACTCAATCCGATCAGACGCTCCTAAATTAACGCTCCTAAATTAACGCTCCTAAATTAAAGATTCTCAATCCGATCAGACGCTCCTAAATTAAAGATACTCAATCCGATCAGACGCTCCTAAATTAACACTCCTAAATTACTGTTTCTTTGACTTCAGGGGTAAAAATATTTGATTCGAGTCGAGGAACCTACCCATCAAAGCTCAGAGTGATCAGAAATCGATTTTTGAAGTTTGTTATTTCAATTGTTTATGGGCCAGAAACACGTGTTCAAGCGGACGGTCTTGTAGATAAAGATCGGTAACTCTAAAATCAAGTGGTTATTGAGTTCCTTCAATTGACCTGAATCATCTCTAAAAATAACAGAACTTTTTTGATAATTTCGAATGGTCAAAATTAAAGTGATGTGAAACACTCCGGTATGGTGATCAAACAGAAATGGAGATAATCTTGTTCAAAGTATTATTATTTTTACAAATAGTATATAAAATTGACAGCACACACCGTCAATCTTATATATTAATTAAATGCAGTGACTCTTGATGGCGAAATCACCAATAGATGCGTCCCGAATCGAGAAGTAAATATGTACAATTTAGCGTAGGTCTGACGATGTTTTCTATGGAGTGGTACGGCCCATTTACTTCAAAGTTTCGGTGATGTTAGTAGAATGTTATATTCCTTCAGTTGGCATAGCGCCTGAATACTAACTTATCAGTTCCACGCACCCGAACAAGTACATAATATGTCTTTAAACATTTGTGCATGCCACCCTAACTCACATCCTAACCCGTCCACACCGTCCCATTGATGCCACCCTACATGAAACGATAACATTATGGAACTTACATAATATGTCTTGAAACTGGAGTATCCTCAGGATTAACAAGCGATTTAGAAAGACCATTAATTAAAGACCCACTTAATTTTCGAACCCCAGATCACATTATATAAAATATATTCCATATCATATACCATGAACCTCCAGATCACATTATATAAAATATATACCATATAATATACCATGAACCCCCAGATCACATTATATAAAATATATACCATATCATATACCATGAACCCCCAGATCACATTATATAAAATATATACCATATTATATACCATGAACCCCCAGATCACATTATATAAAATATATACCATATTATATACCATGAACCCCCAGATCACATTATATAAAATATATACCATATTATATACCATGAACCCCCAGATCACATTATATAAAATATATACCATATCATATACCATGAACCCCCAGATCACATTATATAAAATATATACCATATTATATACCATGAACCCCCAGATCACATTATATAAAATATATTCCATATTATATACCATGAACCCCCAGACCACATTATATACAATATATTCCATAGTATATACCATGAACCCCCAGACCACATTATATAAAATATATGCCATATTATATACCATGAACCCCCAGACCACATTATATAAAATATATGCCATATTATATACCATGAACCCCCAGACCACATTATATAAAATATATGCCATATTATATACCATGAACCCTCAGATCACATTATATAAAATATATACCATATTATATACCATGAACCCCCAGACCATATTATATACCATTTGAAAGAGGAAGCTCCAAAACACTGTAATATCAACTTATCCGATGTAATAAACTGTGAACATGTTGTTTTTGTTGAGATACCGACGTGTTATTTGTGCTTAAGTTTCATCTGGTTTGTACAGCAAAGTGTATTATTTTAAATGGAAGGGGAATAACTCTATATATTAGTTTTAATTCTAGTGCATTCTGGAAGCGAGACGGGGAAAATGTTTTAATGATTTCAGTTATTTTCTATTACTCTGTGGGCACCTTCTGAGACACAGACGTCCCAAATGGTGAAGAATTATGGTATTTTAATCATATTCTATGTCATAGATTGTTATTGAAACCGTATATCAGGTCATTATAAAACAATTAATCGGTAACTCGAAAATTTGAGGGCCTTTAACTCTTGTGCCGACTCTGTAATGAGTATCACCGACACAAGCACAAAAAGAAGCACATTACTTAATACTAAATGTGACCCGCCATATCAAATCCAGTCGTATGTCGGGATTTTATTTACCCTGTGCCAATGCATTCTCTTATGGTCGACTCGCATATATAAGAGAATGCATTGGCCTAACAATTTGTTATCAATTTTTTTTAAATAAAAGTGTTTCTTACAATTTTTAGGACATAAAATAAAAAAACATCCATTACCCTGCAGGGAGCCCCACACATATATAGAAGCATATAGAAGAGTGTCGTCTGCTCATGTTTGTCTGGGACTCTGTATGGGTGAAATTATAACATTGTTAAAGAGTACAAGACAAAATTATTAAAATTGTAAAAAATTGTTAGGCCAATGCATTCTCTTATCAATGCGAGGCGACCTATGGTTGACTCGCATATATAAGAGAATGCACTGGCACAGGGTAAAAAAATCCCGACTTACGACTGGATTTGATATGGCGGGTCTATTAACCCATAGAGAGCCCCACACAGCCTGGAGCAGACGACACTATGTAGTGCATGCTTCCATCTGTGTGAGGCTCCCTGTGGGTTATATGGCGGGTCACATATGGATTTTCAAAGTCAGTTAAAGATACATAATCCGAATTAACGCTCCTAAATTACTATTTCTTATATTTGATTCGAGTCGATGAACTCACCCATCAAAGCTCAGAGTGATCAGATATCAATTTTTGAAGTTTGTTATTTCTCGAGATGTGCAATTATATGTGGCACAGAAACACGTGGTGAAACGAAGCGTCTCGGACAAAATTGCGGATGAAGATGGAGAACTCTAAAATCAAGTGATAATATGGCCAAATTTCGTGATACTTAATTGATGATACGGCCATATTTTGTTGAACAAAATGTTGATAAATAACAAGTTTTAGGAAATTATATACCATAGTTGACAGTGGTTAGCATTGTTTTGTTGCCATTAATCGATTCTGATAACTAAAACGAATGTTGAAGATATGTTGTTGCATCTTGATGATATGGGAACCGTCTGATCGGATTGAGTACCTTTAACTTTGCTCCTCATTTTTCTCTTTGTTTCTCCTATTAAAGGGGTCATGGGTCAGAGCTAATTATTTGCTTGAATGGAAAACGTAGAGATGTTATGGTTAACGTAGAGATGTTATGGTTAAAAATCGGACAAGGCATCTTTAATTTAACGAGACAGATTCCATAATAGGCGATCGCATGCACACACAACACGTCCAACGAGACCCATTCCATAATAGGAAATCGCACATACACTATATCAACGAGACCCATTCCATAATAGGAAATCGCACATACACTATACCAACGAGACCCATTCCATAATATGCAATCGCACATACACTATACCAACGAGACCAATTCCATAATAGGAAATCGCACATACAATATATAAACGAGACCCATTCCATAATAGGAAATCGCACATACACTATACCAACGAGACCAATTCCATAGTAGGAAATCGCACATAAAACATACAATATACAAACGAGACCCATTCCATAATAGGAAATCGCACATACAATATATCAACGGGACCAATTCTATGCAATCGCACATATAATATATCAACGAGACCCATTCCATAATAGGAAATCACACATTCAGCATACAAACGAGACCCATTCCCATAGGAAATCGCACATACAATATACATAACATCGACAACACAAATATTTAGCAAAATGTTACCCAATATTTATGTTACGATCTTTCTTTGCAATATTCCAGAACCATATTACAGAGCACAGGTATGTCAGAACCAGGTTACAGAGTACAGGTATGTCAGAACCATGTTACAGAGTACAGGTATGTCGCATGTTACAGAGTACAGGTATGTCAGAACCATGTTACAGAGTACAGGTATGTCAGAACCATGTTACAGAGTACAGGTATGTCGCATGTTACAGAGTACAGGTATGTCAGAACCAACGTTACAGAATACAGGTATGTCAGAACCATGTTACATAGTACAGGTATGTCGCATGTTCAAGTGCATTATATTGTGTTATGAATAGAAACTGTTAATTGGCATACAGGGACATAACTCTATTAATTGGCTTGCACTCAGTCCTATCAAGTCGTCAGTCTTTGTTCTAATTCGTCAAAGGGATTCTATGGCAGCTTATTATAAGCGTTGCCGCGCGAATGAGGAATTTCATATTAAAACTTCTTTAAACCACAGTCCCTCTGTTCTCCTTATCTCCTTTTCTCCAAATACCGACAACAGGGGCAATAGGGGTTGAGGTGTTTAACCCTCAGACCCCGCATCTTTGGTAAACATTTTCAACAACTGTAAATCGCAAGCATAACACAACATTCGATGAAAATTTTGCACCACATATATGTTGAAAATGTTCTCATTGTTTGATTGTACAACCAGTAGTTTAGTGTGGCGGGAAATTTGTTGTTTTGAGACAGACGTTAGCATAAGGGAATGCATTGGCATAACAATATTTACCTTGATCTTGTAAGCCAGATGATTCTCTTATATATACGAGGCTCCCTATGGCAGACTCGCATGTATAAGAAAATGCACTCACACATGATATTTAATGCTGCGTCAGCGCAGCCCCCGTCATGAAAGGGTTACATAACACTCCCGCATGGAGCCTCACATGGACCCAAGCAGACGACAGTCATCAGTGTATTCTGCTCTCTGTCTGGGGCTCCATAAAGCTCCGATCTTGAAAAGGTTATATAACACTCCCATATGGAGCCTCACGCATATACAAGCAGACGACAGTCATCAGTGCATTGTTATCTTTGTCTTGGGATCCATAAAGCTCCTGCCATGAAAGGGTTACATAATACTCCCATATGGAGCCTCACATGGACCAAGCAGACGACAGTCATCAGTGTATTCTGCTCTCTGTCTGGGGCTCCATAAAGCTCCGATCTTGAAAAGGTTATATAACACTCCCATATGGAGCCTCACGCATATACAAGCAGACGACAGTCATCAGTGCATTGTTATCTTTGTCTTGGGATCCATAAAGCTCCTGCCATGAAAGGGTTACATAATACTCCCATATGGAGCCTCACATGAACCCAAGCAGACGACAGTCATCAGTGTATTCTTCTCTCTGTCTGGGGCTCCATAAAGCTCCGATCATGAAAATGTTATATAACACTCCCATATGGAGCCTCACGCATACACAAGCAGACGACAGTCATCAGTGCATTGTTATCTCTGTCTTGGGATCCATAACGATCCTGCCATGAAAGGGTTACATAATACTCCCATATGGAGCCTCACATGAACCCAAGCAGACGACAGTCATCTGTGTATTCTGCTCTCTGTCTGGGGCTCCATAAAGCTCCGATCTTGAAAAGGTTATATAAAACTCCCATATGGAGCCTCACGCATACATAAGCAGACGACAGTCATCAGTGTATTGTTATCTTTGTCTTGGGATCCATAAAGCTCCTGCCATGAAAGGGTTACATAATACTCCCATATGGAGCCTCACATGAACCCAAGCAGACGAAAGTCATCTGTGTATTCTGCTCTCTGTCTGGGGCTCCATAAAGCTCCGATCTTGAAAAGGTTATATAACACTCCCATATGGAGCCTCACGCATACATAAGCAGACGACAGTCACCAGTGTATTGTTATCTTTGTCTTGGGATCCATAAAGCTCCTGCCATGAAAGGGTTACATAATACTCCCATATGGAGCCTCACATGAACCCAAGCAGACGACAGTCATCAGTGTATTCTGCTCTCTGTCTGGGGCTCCATAAAGCTCCGATCTTGAAAAGGTTATATAACACTCCCATATGGAGCCTCACGCATACATAAGCAGACGACAGTCATCAGTGTATTGTTATCTTTGTCTTGGGATCCATAAAGTTCCTGCCATGAAAGGGTACTCCCATATGGAGCCTCACATGAACCCAAGCAGACGACAGTCATCAGTGTAGTCTTCTGCCATGAAAGGGTTACATAATACTCCCATATGGATCCTCAAACGGAACCGATCAGACGGCAGTCATCAGTGCATTGTTCTCTCTGTCTGGGGCTCCACAAAGCTTCTGCCATTAAAGGGTTATACAACACTCCCATATGGAGCCTCACGCGGACACGAGCAGAAGACAGTCATCAGTGCATTGTTCTATCTGTCAGGGGATCCATAAAACTCCCATCATGAAAAGTTTATATAACACTCCCGCAAAGAGCCTCGCACGGACACAAGCAAACGGCAGTTATCACTGCATGAATGGTCTCTCGAGATCAGTCTGGGGCCCCATAAAGGGTTAAATGGGAATATGATCCTACCTGTCGACACTCTAACCAGCAGTATTTTAGGTCGTCATATTTCTTTCCATCCCTGCCAAGGCAGACTGAAAATCCGCTGAAACGACAGAAACAATATACAGGTGAGAGGGGTAGCCATATTGAAACAATCTATATATTCCATATGGCTGATGTCAGAACGATAATTTTTGGACTATTATTTAATCGTTTCGGATCATGTATGTGAGGTTCGTTTCGTATCATCTGTGAGATTCGTTTCGTTTCATCTGTGAGGTTCGTTTCTATGTATTCGCATTTTGGTTCGTATCTTTGTGTATTAAAAAAAAATAACATTGTAACACGTCAAATCAAAGACCCAGGTATTAATTAATAACCATTGATCGCATTGATTGATAGGTTATTTTTCATAGCGACATAATTACTTATTTGTCAGCTTGTTAATGCTAACTAGTTCAAACGAATGTATTTGCAATTTTGTTAGGTCATTCCACGCACATCTGTCTGCACATCTGTCTGCACTCTGTCTTTCATTTTAATGGTCGCTAGCTCACAAGGGTGAAGGAAACAGAAAATTACAGTCCGATTTTGTCCTGTCGGAAACAAATCACGCAATGTTCCAGAATTCCGCCGTGAAGTCACCCCCACGTATATTACAACCGGAGTTCCGATTGGCTGCGGACACACGTAATGAGTCATTCTGGTGAATTAGCGTTTATTTATACAATCAAACCTATCGGACATTCCAGTCCACACAACAATGGCTGCGGACACACGTATCACAGTAGCGATGGCATAGTATAGGTGTGACAATTTATTATGGTGGAGTTTGGTGACAATTTGTCGTCATAATTAATATGCCATAGCAAGCTATGTCGCCCTCTGCAAATTCGCACAATGAGTCCACCAAGTTCTACCAGCGACGATCGATATCTCAAGGATGTATCTACCTGTGAATGTCTTGTCGCTGTTGATTTTCACTAAACACGCAGTGTTATATTTTGCATGCTAACACACAAGTCCACTTGATAACTTAATGAATAACCCATTTCTGTCAACAGCCATGATTCTTCTTATTAATGAAATTCATATAAGTAGATAAACATGCATGCATTGAGATCATATAAAAAAACGTACCACATGCATGATATGTGAGTCAATGAGGAATAGACACGAGGCCACGATCAAACACAATTCTGGACGATCTATCGTATATATATATATATATATATATATATATATATCGTAGCTAATACAATTTAGCAAAACGTAACGAGTAGAGATCAATCTTTGTGAAACGCAATGGGTTAATTGGTCCAGTCGACTCATTGTGCGGAAACTCAGCGGGCAACATGACTGGCTATGGCATATTAATTATGACGAACAATTGTCACCAAACTCCACCATAATAAATTGTCACACCTACTATGCCATCGCTACTGTGATACGTGTGTCCGCAGCCATTGTTGTGTGGACTGGAATGTCCGATAGGTTTGATTGTATAAATAAACGCTAATTCACCAGAATGACTCAACATTTTTTCAACCCCAAATAAGTTATACCATACTTAACTGGCCCCTCTCGTCGGGTTTTGTGATCAAGTTATCCAGCTTCGAAAAATTGTAATAACCCTGGTGGGGGGGGGGGGTGTTGAAACGTTACCCACGGAAGTTATTCAGGGAAGTTACTTACGAAAATTAAAATTAAAATAAATATAACAGCACTTTGTATTAGCAGCATAGTTTTCCCCACACCAACATCATATATAGGCCAGTGCGGGGGTCAGATAATGTAACGGCCCAATGTGTAGAACACGTGTAAACAGTAGTCGGTGGTGAGCAGAAGCAATCACAACCAAACCTGTGTTTAGTGTGTATAACCCATAGAGAGCCCCATATAAACTGGAGCAGACGACACTCTGTAGTGCATGCTTCCATCTGTGTGAGGATCCCTGTGGGTTAAACATTAAACTTTATCAGTGAGGCTTGAGATGGATGTCTTACAGTAATGCCCTAAGTAATCGACTCCTTAACCACAGCATAATTATGGGTAATTTTTCAGGATTTAGTCGTAAATATGGCCTGTTGCCATTCATCGGAAAGTTCTCACCGAGGGCATTACTGTATATAGTGATCATGCTCGTAATAGTCAACATACTAAGTTTTGTGTCAGTTCCTCATATATTATGTTTTTGTACGTTTGCGTCGCCTCGGCCATTTTTAATATGTGGTACTCACCAACTTCCTCACCGTGAAATGGTGACTGGTGGGTACGATTTTTTGTTTGGCCTTGCCATGCACGGGCTGGGGCTGTATCGGATGTGTGCGGTCTGGGGCAGTATCGGTGGTTATATTTGGGTAGCGCCATTAGCCGGTAATATTTGGGTAGCGCCATTAGCCGGTAATATTTGGCTAGCGCCATTAGCCGGTAATATTTGGGTAGCGCCATTAGCCGGTAATATTTGGGTAGCGCCATTAGCCTGTTATATTTGGGTAGCGCCATTAGCCTGTTATATTTGGGTAGCTCCATTAGCCGGTAATATTTGGGTAGCGCCATTAGCCGGTTATATTTGGGTAGCGCCATTAGCCGGTTATATTTGGGTAGCGCCATTAGCCGGTTATATTTGGGTAGCGCCATTTGCCGGTTATATTTGGGTAGCGCCATTAGCCGGTAATATTTGGGTAGCGCCATTAGCCGGTTATATTTGGGTAGCGCCATTAGCCGGTTATATTTGGGTAGCGCCATTAGCCGGTTATATTTGGGTAGCGCCATTAGCCGGTTATATTTGGGTAGCGCCATTAGCCGGTTATATTTGGGTAGCGCCATTAGCCGGTAATATTTGGGTAGCGCCATTAGCCGGTTATATTTGGGTAGCGCCATTAGCCGGTTATATTTGGGTAGTGCCATTAGCCGGTTATATTTGGGTAGCGCCATTAGCCGGTTATATTTGGGTAGCGCCATTAGCCTGTAATATTTGGGTAGCGCCATTAGCCGGTTATATTTGGGTAGCGCCATTAGCCGGTTATATTTGGGTAGTGCCATTAGCCGGTTATATTTGGGTAGCGCCATTAGCCGGTTATATTTGGGTAGCGCCATTAGCCGGTAATATTTGGGTAGCGCCATTAGCCGGTTATATTTGGGTAACGCCATTAGCCGGTAATATTTGGGTAGCGCCATTAGCCGGTTATATTTGGGTAGCGCCATTAGCCTGTTATATTTGGGTAGCGCCATTAGCCGGTAATATTTGGGTAGCGCCATTAGCCGGAGGGTGAATGCAGTGACGATAGCCCGCTATGTAAATGACATGCACACTAAACTCAGGCTGAGGTCCCCGGAGGGTGAATGTAGTGATGATAGCCCGCTATGTAAATGACATGCACACTAAACTCAGGCTGAGGTCCCCGGAGTGTGAATGTAGTGATGATCGCCCGCTATGTAAATGACAGGCACACTAAACTCAGGCTGAGGTCCCCGGAGGGTGATTGTAGTGATGATAGCCCGCTATGTAAATGACAGGCACACTAAACTCAGGCTGAGGTCCCCGGAGGGTGAATGTAGTGATGATAGCCCGCTATGTAAATGACTAAACTCAGGCTTGGTCGGTTTCTCGAGTCGCATAAACCATTTTAAAAAACCAATTCGGCGTGTTACGCAATCGATGTTCATAAAATAATGTCATCTTTATCTTATCTGTGTTTCACACAAAAACACAATTGGTTTCAATATATTCAATATGTTAACCCTTTACCCAACAAACCGGCCAAAACCGGCCAAATAAAGCTTCAACAGCCTAAAATATCTTCGGTCTGTCTCAATAGAACCATACACATATGGATATCATTGGAACCGGCTCATTGACCACATTGTGATGGTTACAGTTATGCCCTGTGCCAATGCATTCTCTTATATATGCGAGTCGACCATAGGTCGCCTCGCATATATAAGAGAATGCATTGGCCTAAAAAAAAAAAAAATTTAACACTTTTTACCATTTTTTCTTACATTCTTGAACAATTTTATAATTTTTAATGTGTTAAGCCAATGCATTCTCTTATATATGCGAGGCGACAGGGCCCTTCTGTTGGGTAAATGGTTAAAAATCATACATGTACATGTATATGGCGATTGTGAAATCCAAATTTGGCTTCGAAGATTATGTTTTACAGGTGGTTCGTTTTTGACCCTGTGACCCGCCATATCAAATCCAGTCGTAAGTCGGGATTTTTTTACCCTGTGCCAATGCATTCTCTTATATATGCGAGTCGACCATAGGTCGCCTCGCATATATAAGAGAATGCATTGGCCTAACAATTTTTTTTATCATTTGTTTTAAATAAATGTTTCTGACAATTTTTAGGACATAAAATAAAAAACATCCATTACCCTGCAGGGAGCCCCACACATATATAGAAGCATATAGAAGAGCGTCGTCTGCTCATGTTTGTCTGGGGCTATGTATGGGTGAAATTATAAAATTGTTAAAGAATACAAGAAAAAATTATTAAAATTGTAAAAAAATGTTAGGCCAATGTATTCTCTTATATATGCGAGGCGACCTATGGTCGACTCGCATATATAAGAGAATGCATTGGCACAGGGTAAAAAAAATGGAATTGTGTCTGTGACGAGGTTCAGAACCATTTTGGTTCGTTTTCACCAAAACTGTGGCAAGGTTAAGAACCATAATTTGGTTTTGTGCAAAAAACATTTGTAGCTTTGTAAGATTGTAACACTAGCGGAGCGCGATCAAGTTTTAAAATGCAAAGATTTCTTTTCTGCTTTTGTCTTGATGCATTCGCGACACGAAATTTGCCGAATGGGGTGCCCAGACGGTGTATTTAGTGACGCTATTATGCATAGCGGGCTAGCATAACTAAATTTACCCTCTGGAGACCTCATTCTGCTTAGGCCTCATCCTCTCTTCAAAGTTTCTTTATTATCAAATTTCTATAGAAACTTCTTCACAAAGATTCTATTTCTTTTTTAGTTTAGTTTCTCTATATCCCCAAATTGGCAGACGACACATTGCATAATAGAGGTTCCCAATGGGTGTACATCACAAAGTTCAACATTTGGGAACTTCAGTCTGAGTCAATATCTCCCATAGCAGATGAGGCCATGGAAAATTAGGTCCCCAGAGGGTGATTTTAGTTATTCTATCCCGCTATGCGGGATAGCATCACTAAATTCACCCTCTTGGGGCCTCATTCTGCAACTGAAAGGAACACTAAACTCAGGCTTGTTGAGGGTGAAGCCACGAAGAACTGCAGATACCCATCTCGGTCATGCCTCATCAAATTGAGTTAGTGTTACCACACATCGTCGGTTTATCGAGTTGCATGAACCATTGAAAAAAGTATTGGCGTGTTACTCAAACCGCGGTCGTTTAGGACGGGCGCTAATTGATGTTCATCAGATAAAGTCTTCTATCCTTTTCTTTTAGATGATTAGTGAGGTTCACTCGGTGCGACGATGACATCTCGTCGAGTTCCCTAACATGCCGAGAATCTCGTTATGTATAAAACGCATGTTTTCAAAGGCGATGATGGATTCGAATATGATTGAAGCTCGTCGTTGGGTTTTTGTGATAGTCATCGGGAAGATCGCGTTCTCGAGTGGAAGACGTTTGTGTCTGTCGGGGGGGGGGGGGGGGTGATACCCTGCTGTCGGGGGGGGGGTGTGATACCCTCCTGTGGGGGGGTGTGTGATACCCTCCTGTCGGGGGGGGGGGGGGGGGGTGATACCATCCTGTCGGGGGGGGGGGGGGTGATACCCTCATGTCGGGGGGGGGGGGGGGTGTGATACCCTCCTGTCGGGGGGGGGGGGGGGGGGGTGATACCCTCCTGTCGGGGAACATGAATCGAGGGCATCATAACCAAGAAACAGTCACGTGACATCTCAAAGTTAATTGAGGCATTATCAGCGTTATCATCCAAATTCCGACATTAACCGATATTAACCGATATTGACCGATATTAACCGGCATTAACTGATATTAACCGATGATAACCGACACAGTAAAACCGATAATAACCGACAGTAACCTATATTAACGGATATTAACGGATATTAACCGATATTAACCGACATTAACCGCCATTAACCGACATTAACCGATATTAACATGCAACCTTATCTAAGCAAATTGATTGATCATGTTCACCTATTCTAAGATAATTATGGGACACGTCAATATTATAGGCCTTGTTTTTTGTTTAAAATGAGATAATTCTGGAATCCATCACAAGATATTTAACATTGGAATCCATCACAAGATATTTAACATTGGAATCCATCACAATCTCGTTATGTATAAAACGCATGTTTTCAAAGGCGGTGATGGATTCGAATATGATTGAAGCTCGTCGTTGGGTTTTTGTGATAGTCATCGGGAAGATCGCGTTCTCGAGTGGAAGACGTTTGTGTCTGTCGGGGGGGGGGGGGGGGGGGGGGGGGGGGTGATACCCTCCTGTCGGGGGGGGGGGGTGGGTGGGGTGGGTGTGATACCCTCCTGTCGGGGAACATGAATCGAGGGCATCATAACCAAGAAAACAGTCACGTGACATCTCAAAGTTAATTGAGGCATTATCAGCGTTATCATCCAAATTCCGACATTAAACGATATTAACCGATATTGACCGATATTAACCGGCATTAACTGATATTAACCGATGATAACCGACAGTAAAACCGATAATAACCGACAGTAACCTATATTAACGGATATTAACCGATATTAACCGACATTAACCGACATTAACCGATATTAACATGCAAACTTATCTAAGCAAATTGATTGATCCATGTTCACCTATTCTAAGATAATTATGGGACACGTCAATATTATAGGCCTTGTTTTTTGTTAAAATGAGAGAATTCTGGAATCCATCACAAGATATTTAACATTGGAATCCATCACAAGATATTTAACATTGGAATCCATCACAAGATATTTAACATTGGAATCCATCACAAGATATTTAACATTGGAATCCATCACAAGATGTCTGCCCAATTAGACGTTCTGTGTCCTGCCCAATTAGACGTTTTGTGTCTGCCCAATTATACGTTTGTGTCTGCCCAATTAAACGTTTTGTGTCTGCCCAATTAGACGTTTGTGTCTGCCCAATTAGACGTTCTGTGTCTGCCCAATTAGACGTTTTGTGTCTGCCCAATTAGACGTTCTGTGTCTGCCCAATTAGACGTTTTGTGTCTGCCCAATTAGACGTTTTGTGTCTGCCCAATTAGACGTTTTGTGCCTGCCCAATTAGACGTTTTGTGTCTGCCCAATTAGACGTTTTGTGTCTGCCCAATTAGACGTTTTGTGTCTGCCCAATTAGACGTTTTGTGTCTGCCCAGTTAGACGTTTTGTGTCTGCCCAATTAGACGTTTTGTGTCTGCCCAATTAGACGTTTTGTGTCTGCCCAATTAGACGTGTTGTGTCTGCCCAATTAGACGTTCTGTGTCTGCCAGATGATGACGAAATGACAGTGTCTGCCATGTGAAAATGAATCTAGGGCAACAGAGCCAAGAACAAACAGTTGGTGAAGGTATTGTCAACATTATGATCCAAAATGGCGACAAGAACTTGATATGCCTTGATAGGTTTTATTCTGTTTTGTTTGTTTTTTTTGTTTTGAGAAATTTGGTACATGTTGCAATACCAATTCCAAATACCGATAGTAGCCAGGTTGAACCACACGTCGTACGAGCAATTTGTAACGTATGTTATCATTGCGAACGGAGGTAAACTGACTCTCGTCACAATTTCGCCTATATACACGTACACGATGAAACACCGTTTTGTGTCCAACAGCACAGTGTACATCCTCCGAACTTGTACATGTGACCATACGAATACTGATACTCAGTATGGCGTATGTATGTATAAATGCATATATATATTTATATATAAGATTTATGTATATAGTCACGGACTCAGTATTAGTGTTCGTTGCCTCAAATGTGCTTGCTTTCTTATCGAAATGGTCATGCATTGATCGGAATGGTCATGTATCGATCGGAATGGTCATGTATCGATCGGAATGGGACAATAAGAAATCACCCAACTGAGATCAAGCTTAAAAATCGTTCCCGATTTTCGCCATGTCGGGGTTCGAACCTCAGCCAATCTCGTCTATAGCCCAGCCTGCAATGAAGGTATACCCACGACCTAACCACGTCGGCTGTGGGAACATCATTAGAATAGAAGCCCTTTCATCGGGCTGAACATGGGTTCGATCGTTGACACAGATATTCCAAAATTTATAATAAATACAGATTTGTGCTGCCCCAATACATGTACATGGAAATTCTACTACATGACTTTGACATGTAACATTAAAACCACGGAACCGGGTCTGGATGAATCTCTGAGACTACGGAACGGAGCTGGATGAATCCAATACGACCGCGACTCGGTGATCTCGCTTATATAGGTAGATCCGTTCGAGATCACCAAGTCGCGGTGTCATAGAATGTTAGAAAATTGTTATAGAATGTAAGAACAAATTATAAAAAGTTATAAAAATTGTTACAGCATGTAAGAAAGATTTATAAAAAAAATGATAAAACAAAATTGTTAGGCCAATGCATTCTCTTATATATACGAGGCGACCAGGGTCATTGTCTTGACTAATTCAAATCCGGAGGAATGCTTGTACATGTATACATCGCAAATGACGTTAATTATTATACGGGTAAATGTATAACCGCAGTACACATGACGTCAATTGGACGCTTCACATATACAACCCGAAGTTCTTGAATTAACACGATGTGAATTTATTGCAAATCGCATTGCTGGCCGGAGTTATTGGATTTTATTCTCAGCACGGGAGGAGTGCCGTCTCACTATTATATACCTGCATACTTCCGAGATAAAATTATGCCGCGGGTAAAAAGGTTTCCACCAGTTTCATTTAAACGTTTGATGAGGGTCATAAAGCGGGATGCATTTGATAATAAGGTTGTATAAAACATGATGGAATTATGATGCTGGCGATATGGTGGGAGGAACCTATAGCTGATTTCTAAACAAATTAACCGATTAACAATCGACAAAATGCTCGGAATACCCTTTCTACGCTGAATAAATTCTCCCATTCAGTTATACAGGTATACAGTGCAACAGTGTGTTGTTCATTTGGAGGGGTTTCGGGTAATAAAAGCAGACAAATACGCGAAAAGATAACATAATTTTTAAGAGTAGAATGACCTATGGTCCTTTGTTGAACTTATTATCTGAACAATTCCAAAGGGAACTACTCGTCAATGAGTATTTAGTATAGAACGGGTTATTTTCCCCGTCAAACTCGCCCCGTTAAAGATATATATTGTTGTTGAAATCGTATAATTTACATTGCAACAGTCTATTGTTCATTTGGCGAGGTCTAATTAAAGCAGACGACATATTATATGTGAAACGGCCCACTAACGGCCCTTAACGGTCCATTACATAACACCCTCCGCACCCACTGTACCCGATTCCTTAACGGCCCACTACACAACACCCTTCGCATCCACCATACCCGGTAACTGAACGGCCCACTACACAACGTCCTTCGCACCCACGATACCCGGTACCTTAAAGGCCCACTACCCGGAACCGTTCGCACCTACTATATACCCAGTACAGTTACATTCCACTACAAAGCACCCTTCACACTCCGAAAATACCCTACATCGTTATGGCCTACTACCCGACACATTTACGACCCACTACCCGACCCATTTACAGCCAACTATACCCGACACATTTACGGCCTACTACCCGACACATTTACGGGCGACTACCCGCCATATTTACGCCACACTACCCGACACCTTCCCACCCAACTATACCCGGTACCTTTACGGGCAACTGCCCGACACATTTACGGCCTACTACCCGACACATTTACGGCGCACTAACCGCTACCTTAACGGCTCACTACCCGACATATTTACGGCCAACTACCCGACATATATACTACCTACTACTCGACACCTTCCCACCCAACTATACCCGGTACATTTATGGCCCATTACGCGACACCTTTACATCACACTACCTGCCACATTTACAGGCAATTGCCCGACATATTTACGGCCTACTTCCCGACACATTTACGGCCAACAATCCGCTACCTTAACGGCCTACTACCCGGCATATAGACGGCCTACTACCGGCACATTTACGGCCAACTACTCGACACATTGACGGCACAATACCCGACGCATTTACGGCACACTACAAGGTAGATTAACGGCCACTACCCGATACATATACGGCCTACTACCCGACACATTTGCGGCCCACTACCCGAAATATATACTGCATCATACCCGACACAGTTATGGCCCACTGGTGGACACATTTACAGCCTACTACCCGACATATTTAAGGCCCACTACCCGACATATTTACTGCATCATACCCGACACATTTAGGGCCCACTCCCCGGCAAGTTTGCGGCCCACTACATGGTACTTTATCGGCCCAATATCCGACATCAGGGACGTTCCTATGGGCTTCCAACTGGGGTGAGACCATAAAATTTCCAACTATATATGATTTGGTCTAATAAAATTTCCAACTATATAGGACTTGGTCTAATAAAATGTCCAACTATATAGGACTTGGTCTAATAAAATTTCCAATTATATAGGATTAGGATATGGTTTTGAGTAATGCAAAATTCCAATATTGGCGTAATAGCTTAATAATTTGGGTTTCTATATGTTCTTTTTAAGAGCATGGACTTTGTAAATAAAGACACCAGTAACACGAATAACATAGCATTGATCCATCTTTTATGTTTTGAGTACACTGTGCACGCAGTACATGTACATTATACATGATATTAATGAGAATATGGTTGAGGAACGAATACGAGTTACATGTATTAAAATTCCAAGGAGTCACAAGTTATAACTCACACAATTGTAACAATTATGCATGCTGAATGATTGTTATATCGTTAAAGCTGTCCTCAGAAAGATATGAAGGTTTGACATTACTAATAGACTAGTAACCATGAAGCTATGGTTGGTAAAACATACCAGTCTGAACTTGAATGAAATGCTTTGCATTCAATTTCATATATGTGCTCAGGTAATGAGCATTACTGGAATGTATTTACTCAAATTACTGTATTAACTTGTAACATTGACATTATATTGCTACGTACCTTGCAGAACAAATTATAATAAATTGATTAACATACTGCTATGAGGGGAACTTAATTTATAAGTGCAATGTCCCCTTGAACATTTAAAATAATTATAAAAAAGAAAACATGTTTAACATATATAAATATCGACAAGTTAACAATAAGAAAGGCACCACATGTTTTGAAAAGCTCAAATGTAAAACATAATAGAATCCTGGTTCGGAATTCGGAGTTGGAAAAAACAGTTTGTACAATTCCGAATTGGAAAATCAGTTACGAGTATTTAGAATTGGAATTCTGAGTCGGAAAATAAACAACCGGCACAAAATCGGATCATTGATTTACTTGCAAGTAAATGTTACTTTTAATTTCCAACTATTGGAATTTGAGTCATGAAATTTCCAATTATTGAAAATTATGGTTCTCAATGTGGGCGAGACACACACACACACACCCTGTCGGTACGTGCCTGTCCGACATAGTCACGGCCAACTATACCAGACACATTTACGCCTACTACCCGACACCATTCGCACCCAATATACCTGGTACCCATACGACCCACTACCCGACACCATTCGCACCCAATATACTCGGTACCCATACGGCCCACTGACAGGCACCCTTCACACCCACTATACCCGGTACCCATACGGCCCACTGGCATGCACCCTTCACACCCAATATACCCGGTACCTATACGGGCCACTGGCATTCCCCTTCACACCCAATATACCCGCTACCCATACGGCCCACTGACAGGCACCCTTAACACCGACTATACCCGGTACCCATACGGCCACTGACAGGCACCCTTCACACCCACTATACCCAGTACCCATACGGCCCACTGACAGGCACCCTTCGCACCCACTATACCCGGTACCCACACGGCCCACTGACATGAATGCACCCTTCATACTCACTACACTCGGTGCCATTACGGTCCACTACCCGAGACCATTCACGCCCACTATACACCCGGTACCTTAACGGCCCACTACACTTTACAAGCTGACTTTATCGTGTAATCAGCAGATATCAGTCCGAAATATTTCAGTAAATATATCTAGTCTATAAGGTTCTTATATATACGTGAAAAAGCATGCCCTATAGAGTTATTGGTCGTCAAATGAGGTTCCCGCAAATCTATGTAGAAATCTTAAAGCACTAAATGTCCAAAGGGAATAGTGATAAACATCATTCTACATTCCTGCCAATTTCTGGAGTATCAAGATTGAAAGAAACGTGTAGATTTTCTTTGGTACAGTGCTACTAGTATACTAGAGCTTCCTGATTGTTTGCGAATACTCTGTGCCAATGCATTTTCTTATATATGCGAGTCGACCATAGGTCGCCTCGCATATATAAGAGAATGCATTGGCCTAACAATTGTTTTTGTTTTGTTTTTTTTTATATGATATATATAACGTGTAGATTTTCGTTGGTACAGTGCTACTAGTATATACTTTTAGATGCCAAATATAATGCATACATATACAGGAACGTCCTCAATGGGGGTTATTGGGTTCTTTCACAACAACTTTGCTCAAAACTTTCAAGAATTAGAAATTTCAGACCTGATATAAGAGACAAACATTTTCCTATTTTCGCCGATTTGTTGGACAGAATCACCTTCAGTTTTAAAATTCACAACCAAATGGGGGTGTCATGGTTCGAGAAGTAGGCGGGAGTGACATTATTTGATGTTTGATCAGGAATGAAGTATCCACATTTAAAGGTTTAGGCCAACGGTTATATACCCGGTCCTCTGTTAGCACGTCCATCGCAGCAAGTAGCGGAAAGATATCCCATGATATTAAGCCTGCGCGGTCTTTCCTCCGCCAAAACAAGTGGGATTGTCGTTATATGTTCTAGCATCAGAAACGACGACGAAATATAATAATAAATAAACGATCTACGAAAATAGCATGACGTGACACGCAGGGGTATGATTTAATCACGTGACACGCAGGGGTATGATTTAATCACGTGACACGCAGGGGTATGATTTAATCACGTGACATGCAGGGGTATGATTTAATCACGTGACATGCATGGGTATGATTTAATCACGTGACATGCAGGGGTATGATTTAATCACGTGACATGCATGGGTATGATTTACTCACGTGACATGCAGGGGTATGATTTAATCACGTGACACGCAGGGGTATGATTTAATCTGTGCTAAACTAAATGGTTTCTCCCATTCAGTTATAACAGTATACATTGGAATGGTACATTATCCATTTGGAGGGGTGTTCGGGAGTAATGAGCAGACGACAGACAGACAAGCGAACATATCAAATAAGTTCAGAATGATTCATATTCATGGAAGGGAAATGCATGCCTATTCGCAGATGACTGCCTCCTGTACCGCCAGATAAACACCTACAAAGACCACGAAATATTGCAACAAGACCTACGCAAACTGGAACAATGGGCCACCAAATGGGGGATGCGCTTTAATCCAACTAAGTGCTACATTATGAGCCTAAAGCAGAAGACACAAAGATTTTACCAACTGGCAGGGCAGATACTCCAAGAAGTCACAAACAACCCGTACCTTGGCGTCCAATTCTCCAATGACATGCAGTGGCATCACCACATCGAGTCCACCACGAAGAAGGCAAACTCCACCCTCGGCTTCCTTCGGCGTAATCTCAGGTACTGCCAGATGGATCTCAGAAAAACGGCATACATAGCATTAGTCCGCCCTCAGCTAGAGTATGCAGCAACAATCTGGGATCCTCACTATGAAAAGGACAAGACAAAGCTGGAGAAGGTGCAACGCAAAGGAGCAAGATTTATAAAACAGGACTACCGAACGAGAGAGAAAGGCTGTGTAACATCAATGCTGAGTGAACTTCAACTACCATCCCTGGAAGCAAGAAGAAAGGAACAGAGACTGACACTATTTTACAAAGTGGTAAAGGGATCAGCCCCGGGTATCAACTCCGAACACTACCTAAGAAACTACCGCCCAAAGAGGAAAAAGAAAAAGAAACCCACAAAATTCAAGGATTTTGTTAGTGACAACATCGTGGAGAAACTAACCACAAATAACGAAAGTGCCTACGAACCAATTCATACAAACACAGACCAATACAGATATTCCTTCTTCCCGAGGACTGTACTTGACTGGAACAAACTGGACAACAGCACAGTCAATGCCGCCGACCTAGAAACATTCAAGGCGGCTCTGGGAGAACAAAAATAGCGCTCCTCACACCGTCCTGTAAAAGCCAGCTTTGGTCACTAGGACGTAACAACTACAGATACAGACAGATAGATACTGAGTTCAACAAACGTGGGCAGGTAATTCAACAAACGTAGGCAGGTAATTCTCCCATTCAGTTATACAGGTGTACAGTGCAACAGTATGTTATTCATTTGGAGCGATGTGTTCAGGTAATAAAAGCAGACTACAGATGCGCGAAAAGATAACATATTTTTTCACCCACTGGCCCACGCGCGAAGCGCGTCCAGTGGTGTGTACTATAATCGTAGGACTCATGCGTTTCTGCGGAATTGAACTAGTGCCTATGCGTTTCTGCTGAGCTGCACTGACGTTTGATCGCAAAATAAAATTATAATCATTATCAAAGCACACGTTTGGATAACACCGCCATAAACAGTTTCATATTATGAGGTTGAGCTCATATCGTCAATAAAATTATAGTTATAATTGATGAAACTAAAAAGTACTGCTAATGTAATTCTACCAATTGGGTAACTAGATTCAGGTTGAGCTAGAACTTGATAACTTTTTAATTTCAACCAATTGAAATGTCGTTGATAATGATAATGGAAAGGGTTAAGGTTGGCAAGCAACGCAAATGACGTCATTAGAATTCCAATGCTCGCAGTGACAATCGAAGCGGAGGCATGTGCATTTTAATTCTTTCATTACGACTGTTTTGGCGTCCTAATCTATTAAAATATTCTTCTATATCTTGGAAGGTGTTCTGGAAGGATTATTTCAATATGTGTATATCGGATTATCCTTCCAAAAAGATGAGTTTGACGCCTGTATTTCTTGGCATGAATATTAACGAGCGCTCGTCTGCAAGTAGGTCATCTGGATTCGGAATTGGCGTGTTTTTGTGAAAATGTCAAATTCAATTTCTTCCATCTAAAACATAATTACGCGCTGGACTCGGTCAGGTCATTTTAGGAACATATATGTATCCCACGCACATACAACAAGTCTCAGCCTAAAAGTTTGAAAAATGACAGTTTTATCGACATAAATCGATGTTAATGGTGAATTCCATGTTAAACTTAAATTTTATCATTGAAAAAAAATCATTTCTTCCATCTAAAACATAATTGCGTGCTGTACTCTGTCATTTTACGAATATGTAGCTATCCCACCCACACACTCCAAGTCTCAGCTTAAAATTTTGAAAAATGACAGTTTTATCGACATAAATCAATTTTTATGGCAAATGGAGTGTTAAATAAATTTTAGGGCCCTGCGAATGTTTTCTGACCTGTTCTATATTGGTCACTAGAGTTCATATTTGACCGGTTACACCTGATAATTATGCGACAGTATAGGCGCGTTACTTTATAGGTCAACATTGGTCATTATCACCTGACAAATTTATTTTGGTCTATCGTATCAACCCTTATTTTCTCCCGCGCGTAGCCTGACTACCGCTATTCTCAAAGTAATTGACTAGAAAAACGGGGTGATACCCCGGTCATGACCACGGTGATACCGGTAATAAATGGTAGCTGTATCGAGGCGGTCATGGCAGTGGAATTACGTTATTGGGCGATAATGATACCGCGGTCTTTTAGCGGGCACCGGATTAATTTTTTTGAATACCGCAGTGATTTTCACGGAACACTTTGAGGGGAGGTATTTACTCCCACATACGTTAACAAGCGGTATCAGTACCGCGGTATTGGAGGATACCGCGGTATAGTACCGCAGCATTAACGGGGTGACACCACGTTGCTGGTGGTCAATTACTTTAAGTATAGCGGTAAGTGTCAACATTGGTCATTATCGCTCCACTAATTTGTATCGTTTCATCGGTATGAATTCCATATCCAATTATCCACATATAACCAACCCAACCTCTAATCCCGGTCCAATTTATTTATTTCTTTCATCGGTATATTCACGCTACGTAATATTTTATCACGTGATATTTGTACTTATATGTCTATGGTATTACTATAGTATACGTATATCAATTGCTATTCCTCTCTGTATAATCCTGGTGCCATCTATAGAGATAGATAATTTCATACCCCCCCCCCCCAATTTTATATCATTGCTGCTTTAGTACAGTCGCGATGCGACATCGCTCCACTAATTTATGTCAGTTCATCGGTACAAACCACTTTTTCTCCGAGTCCAATCAGTCCATACAACCAAGCCAACATCTTATAGATGACTATTCTGGAACTATATAGAGATGACTAAGGTTCTGACACCCCCCTATTTTATAGCCATGTTGCAACAGTAGAATTCAGATGCATAATATGTCAACATTGGTCGTTGTCGCTCTACAAATTTATATCGGTTCAACCCTTCAGACTTCAGTTCCCTGTATTGCCCACCCCTCCCTCAGTTTATTTTTTCAGTTGTATTATAGTCTCATTACGTACACATTTTATCTTTTCTAACTTTTGCTTCAACGCGTTGAGTTCCGCTGCAGACAATATAAAACTGACAACATTTTGAAATGTAAGCGGGCTTCAAACTCATCTTATCCAAGAAAAACTCTGGTTACATAAGAAATTTGTGTATAAGGTGTACGCGCATTTGTCGCGTTAAAAACAAAAGGTCCCAAGTCAAGGTCCAAATCCCCAACACACTGATGTGAGGTTTAACTCCATCTACATACAGTAATGTCCAAAGTAATTGATCACTTAACCACAGCAAAATAATGGGTATTTGTTCATGATTTTAAATCCTGAAAAATTACCCATAATTCTGCTGTGGTTAAGTGGTCAATTACTTTGGGCATTACTGTAACCAATATAAGGATTTGAGGTGTAATGATAACTCAATCCTCATACAGTAATGTATAAAGTAATTAACCACTTAACCACAGCTGAATAATGGGTACTTTGTCAGGATTTTAAATGCTGAAAAAATACCCATAATTCTGCTGTGGTTAAGTGGTCAATTACTTTGGGCATTACTGTAACCAATATAAGGATTTGAGGTGTAATGATAACTCAATCCTCATACAGTAATGTACAAAGTAATTGACCACTTAACCACAGCTGAATAATGGGTAATTTGTCAGGATTTTAAATGCTGAAAAATTACCAATAATTCTGATGTGGTTAAGTGGTCAATTACTTTGGGCATTACTGTAACCAATATAAGGATGTGAGGTTTAATGGGAACTCCATCCACATAACTAATAAATATGTGTGAAAATTAAATCAAAAAAAAAAAATTCCATGATGGCGTCCAATATGGACTGCCTAATTCTGCTCCAAAGCTAGTCCAAGTCTTGTACTAAAACCAGCTAAGATATTGGGATGGCGATTTGCTGTTTTTAGTCCAAGCCCGTCCTATATGCTCTCTTATGACACGACTTACGCCCACGATCTGTGGCGGGAATTTGTGGTGTATTTTACTCGATTTACCTAGCAAATCAATACATGATGCTATATACATCGGAAAGGCTTACATCTTATGGTCATAATGGTGTATAATAATCTAACTTTAATGTTAAATTACACTTAGAATATTCCGGTTGATTGCCACACACATCGATTTGTTTCTCTGTTTGTTTACGTTTTAACCGAAAGCCGAAGTGGTCCGAATAAGTTCGGCATAATCCACTGTTTGTTCTGGGAATTCTACTTTCCGTTTCTATATATAGCGCGGGTTTTCCGAACAAAAATGGCGAAAACCGATCGCCCGAAAGTCCAGTTTTCTATGTGCTTTCAGAACAATTCCCGCACTAAAAACTTAATGACATAATGGAGGATCAGAACGGTAGTTTTGTTGACAATTTTCGCAAGCAACTTGTCAAAATTGGAGCAAATTAGAACTCTTGTGTCTGACTTGCCAAGTTGCCATGCGTGTGATGTGTATTTTGACATCTGTGTTGATAAAATAATCGGAGAACCGAATCACATAGTTTCGAAATATAGTTCTTCCGTTTTAGTGGGACTTTTCAAACTTAAGGTTCATTTATTTAGTGTATTACATTTATATCTCCAATGTTTAATTAATCTATTTATTATTTTATTTATTGACACACATAATTACGATTACAATGGAGAATTCATCGTAATTTGCGTTGTTGTCCAAAATCTACGGAATATTTTCAACGGAAAATGCCGAACACAGTTCGCGAGGTCAACCGAGTTCGCATACTTTAAAAAAATTGTAAACATTGAGGTAAATGTCTCTTTTCGCATTAAATTACCGTTTTAAATTCACAACTGATGTGGGTTTCAGATAAAATAGCATGTCTTCTGCGGAAAATATCCGTTTATTGTCGCAATTGTGATATTTTATTTCATATAATTGTGGTTTTATTTGAGCGGGTCACTAACGATTAACTCGTGTCAAAGGAGACCATGGGCCTGGAACTCGGACTAAAGACCGGCACCTCCATCCCAATATCTTAGCCGGCTTTAGTACGAGAAGACTTGGACTACTCCAAAGCATGTATATTGAATATATGGTTGTTTATTGGGGGAAACCGATTATTTCAATGATATTTTCATTAACTGCATGGGATCCAAAATCCGACTTACGGGAGCTCGCTTCGTGCGCGACTGTATCTTAAGCATATGTGCATATTTAATGAGCCAACAATTGGAATCCAAATAGAGAAGATTGGCACGTCGCCCCTGCGCATAGACATCATTGATGATCTCTATGGGAATCAAAATTGACATTTAATAGACAATTTCGATTAACCGCAATAACTTAAGGAATCTCTAATTATGATTAAGCCCAATGAGAATGCAATAAGACATTTCTTATTACCCTTAACCGCATTACTTCCCATTGCACGTTAACACAATTAATATATCCCCCCCCCCCCCCAACAGCTTATCAATACCACTCAGGACAGTGGGTGTTTTTCCTCAATTAATTGAATTTCTTGTTAAGAGTAGAATTAATGACCTATATTGTTTTTTGTTGAATTTATTATCTGAACATTTCCTATGGCAACTACTCATCAACGAGTAGTTATTATAGACAGGGTTATACATATTACGGAACCCCAGTCAGAGAGAACAATGCACTGATGACTGTCGTCTGCTTGGGACCGTGTGAGGCTCCATATGAGTGTTATATAACCCTTTATGTCGCCCCCAGCCAGAGAGAACAATGCACCGATGACTGTCGCCTGCTCGGGTCTGTGTGGGGCTCCATACGGGAGTGTTATATTACCATTTCATGACGGTAGCTTTATGGGACCCCAGTCAGAGAGAATAATGCACCGATGACTCAAACTCCATACAGCGCCCTCTACGTTATCACTGCGATATAGCACTGCCACAAGGATGGTACTTTGCAGACGATAAATCTATTTATACATATCGTCGCGGAATTATATTTAGTCACCTATTATCTTGTTTTGACCACCAAATTAATTTTTGCAATAATGGTAATTTTTCGGTATTGATAAGAACAATATGAACTGAGCCAGACATAGACAATTTTAATCCTAAAACAATAGAACTAAAAACACGTAAGAAATCCTTACCAATTAATGTCCTTATGGCAGTGGTATCTCAGCGTAGTGATGGGAGATAACTCTGCCTGGAGTTCGGTGGTATCTCAGCGGAGCGATGGGAGATAACTCTGCCTGGAGTTTGCTGATGACTGTCGTCTGCTTGGATCAGTGTGAGGTTCCATAGATATATTACGTTATCTATGGAGTATGGCCTTGGAATTTCTTGGAATATACTGGGGTATTCGTTGGGTAGTAACGCATGCATTACATTGTCATCGGAAACTTATTCGAGTTAACACATTTGTCCGGAAAAAAAAGGAATTGATGTGGTATTTATTTCACAATTAGCTAAAATCGACATAAACAACGTTTACAAAATATCAATGCTAGCGGATTATCACGAACGTGATGTGGATATGTGTATGAAATGAATGTAGTGGGCGTGAGTGTTATTGGTGGATACGGCGCTGTGGTCGTTGGTGTACATTGTGTAGACCGCGAAGTGGTTTACACTAAATGTGCCCACCACGATAACAGCGCCGTATCCCACAATAACACAAACACCCATTACATTTTTTTTTTTTTTACATTTAAATAGACTTTTTATTAATATATTCCCATAAAAAGCTGAGTATATTCTTATTTATTTTCATGAAATCTGCCGATAATTAGAGACTAGCCCACGCAGCACATTAAGTCTGCCCAATATAAGATTTCCAAACTATTAGCTACGATAACGTGTTCGATATAAATAAATGGCTTCAAAGGCAATTCGGCTGAACTTTTAAAAGCACGCCCAATTATTCTGCTGACCGCGTTCAGTGATTAGATCAGATTAGGTCAATAATTTGTAACTTCCTGTTCGTGATACACTCTTCGCATTATTGAGATGTAAACCGGGTGACCCAACTGGCAATTGAACAATCACCAAACATAATTTATTGTAACACAGGCGGGCTATGTAAATATAATAATAATAATATATCGTTTTTATATAGCGCTTTATCCCAGATGGCCCAGAGGGCTTACATTCCTATTAGTACCATGCCCTCTTTTCATTTTTTACATCATATTGCCGAAAATAACGACAAAAAGACTCGAGACTCTACATTAGCAATCTTTATTGACCTTTCAAAGGCTTTTGACACAATCAGTCATGAAATACTCCAACAAAAGCTTGACCATTATGGTATCAGGGGCATAACCAAGAAATGGTTCACGAATTACTTAGAGGGTAGACAGCAATATGTTGAAATCGAACATGAAAAATCAAATATGCTCAATATTAGCTGTGGGGTGCCTCAAGGATCTATTTTAGGGCCGCTACTTTTTCTGATATACGTCAACGATATGCCCAATAGCACGTGTTTGAACATACTTTCATTTGCAGACGACATAACCCTCCATATTTCTGGAAATGACCACCGCCAAATTGAAAAACAAGTTAATTTATAATTGAAAAAAGTTCACAATTGGTGCTGTAGCAATAAATTGGTTATTAATATAACAAAAAGTAAGTACATGTTACTACATCCAACTAATAATGACTTTAAATGGAATATTCTTAAAATAAAACTGAACAACGAGCCACTAACACGAATTGGAAACGTTAGACCGGAACAATGTATGAAATTCCTCGGAATTAATATTGATGAAAATCTCACCTTCAAATATCACATATCAATGGTAAAAACACGGATATCCAATGCAATGTACTGCATCAATAAGGTTAAACGTATACTTCCCAAAAACTGTTTGAAAACTTTATACTTTTCTCTAATCCACAGTCATCTCATATATGGGTTGCCAATTTGGGGTCATGCTGACACTGGAAATACTCTCTTCAAACAACAGAAAAAAGCCATCCGTATCATGGCAAACAGAACGTATAGAAGCCACACAGAACCAATATTTCGCAAAGAAAAGATTCTAAAATTTTATGACATGTATCGGTTACAATCGGCCACTTTTGTATTTGATTGGACAAAAGGAAACCTTCCGAAATCATTTGATAATTCGTTTGAATATACAACTGCTAATACTCGACAAGCTGGCAATTTGAAAGCATTAACCCCGAGAACGACATTTACTTCTATACTACCCAAACACGCGTTTCCGTGCATATGGAACTTATTGGATAAAAATCTGAAAAATATCAGATTTCGAAATAGATTTAAAAAAGAATTGAAAAATAAATATTTATTGCAATATGCAACAAAAGTTAAACGCAACAACTCATTTTGTCAAGACTGTAAAGTGGCTTAATATAGCATTGACCCCTAATTCCCCCATCATTGTAGTAACTGTAGTGCAGTCTGGTATGTTCACCTTAACATGTTGGCGGGACGAAACGATAAACTGCTTCCTACATATCGATATATGAATTCCTCGATAACCTGAAACAAATACCTATTTCAGCAACAACGATCATTCAATGCATTTGATAATCGGAAGCTATTATTTTCTTAACCAATGAAGAATTAAAACAGCCCCGGCCATACCCCATCATTAGTGACAGATTTATTATAAGCCCATGAAAACTACCAATACATATGTATTATCACATGCATGTAGATGCATCCCATAAGTGGTTTGGATACCTTGTTTGTCTATTATGAACTACATTCTATCATTTTCATTATCATTTCACTTCATTAGTTGCCACTTCATGTTTGTATACGAAGGGGCGACAGGAAGACGGCCCATCTGGGCCATGTCGCTCCTGTATAATATCATTTTTGTTTGTTTATTATCACCATTGTCATAAGCTTGTAAATATTATACAAATAAACAATCATCTTTCACACGTGATATAATACATCTATACACACCACCTGCCTATATATACATACATCAAAATAGTTCCAACAACATCTGAGGTAACTTCCCCATAGTGAGCACAGAATAATTCACTCTTTAACAAAGTTTTGAATTCGGTCAGAGAGTTTGCAAATCTTGGGTCGTGTCTCAGTGAGTTCCAAACATTTGGCGGTTACGAATCAAATGCTCTATCGCCATAAGTTTTCAATTTTTTTGATGGAATATCCATTAGAGCTTGTGCCTTTGACCTCAGATTCGTAGGTGGAACATACCTACTTAAAAGTTTATCAAAATATTGAGGCAATACAGGGAGAATGCTTGAACTAGATTCTGTTTTGTTATAACAGAATGACGCACATGCATTTGTAGTCTATACGTGCACGAATAGGAAGGTAGTGTAGTTCTTGTAGCAATGGTGTTACATGTGAAAATTTTGGTTTGCGGGAAACAATCCTTGCAGCAACATTAATTACTTTTTGCAATTTATCCAAGTGTTCAGTTGTGATGCCGGCGAGAATGGCATTACAATAGTCTAGTTTTCAAAATACAAATGAAGAAACAAGTGTCTGTGAGCATGTCTGTGTTAAATATGGCCGTAACTGCGAGATGCGACGAAGCTCCATAAACATGGATTTGCACATTGAGTTGACCCGTAAGTTCATGGATTGTGTGTTATCCAAAACAACACCTAGAATTTTGACAGACGATGATAACTGAATATCTGAATCGCCTATTTTAATATGGTGAAAATCAGTGTGTTTAATGCGGTAATCGGTTCCACATCACATCAACTCAGTTTTTTCTTCGTTTAACTTAAGTTTATTAATTTCCATACACGATTTTACATCAGTTATACAGTCCTGTATTTGTTTCAAGTTTTCAATTATGTCACAAGGCGGGAAAGAAAGGTACATTTGAATATCGTCAGCATAAATGTGGTAACGAACATCATTGGATCTAATTACATCACCGATCGGCTTGACGTACATCGAATATAAAACAGGTCCTAAAACTGAGCCTTGCGGGACTCCGAAGTGAAGCAATTTAGGTTCCGAGAACGTGTCGCCAATCTGTACTTTTTGTGTACGATCAGTCAGATATGATTGGAACCAATCGATAACAGTTTCCGATAAACCAAATGTGGAAGTGAGCCGCTTAATAAGGATGGAATAATCGATTGTGTCGAACGCGGCGGACAAATCCAGACAGGCAACAATTTTTACAAGAAAACTAAGATGCATGCATCAGGTCGCCCGTGAACTATTTATCATAGAATTCTTGTAGCTATCGATTATACATTTTGGAATATCTGTCTGTATGTATGTGTGTATGAATGCATGTATGTATGTGTGTTATAGACTCGAACACTGATCGACCGATCCGACTCGGATTTGGTATTTAACGTGTCAAGCTGACCTCGCTCATAGGCCTGTTTCTGGACCTTGACCGATGCGACTAAAATTTGTGTATAGGACTACTTCGATCCCGGGAGCAATATGGACGGGTCCAATTTCACGTGCGACCATGTCATCGAACGTGCTGATATAAGCATGTTTCTGGACAAATTGAAAAATAGTTTGTCCAGATGCTGTATATACCGGGTACTGCCCAGATGAAGGCGAACACAAAGAAATCCCTAAATAGCCCGAACGAAGTCGAGTACATCAGCTAGTATTATATATTTCTAGATTTAGTTACAAACTTTATACCTGTATATTGTACAACGAAATATTTGACAAATGTATCTATATCAATATTACCATAGGGGTCATTAAAAATTAGATACGACGAAACAAAATTTTGAAGGGTGCATGTGATTGTAAGGAATAATAGGATCATAGGTAAATTTAATTTATGGACGCTTGTTAATTTTCATTGGACTACATGTATCAGGTAAATTTTTATATTTCAAATGATGACAGGAATGTGGAAAGTTGAACTACCCAAGTAATACTGGCTATCCGCACGAAGAGATATACATGTATATAAAAAGCAAAATAGAAGATGGCTGCTGGCGACCATGTTTTCCAAAGAAATTCAAATCATTCGATAGCTCCCATCTAGTGGTCACCCCGAAGATCAATATGAAGTTTGGTGACTATCAGATGAGGGATGTGGTTTGTAGAGGTGCTAAGGTTTTCAGTCATACAAAGAGTAAGATACAAAATTGCTGTCTGTGGTCATGTTTTTAACGAAATTCGGAAAAAAATAGATTACTCTCATCCTGGTTATCCAGAAGATCATTGTGGAATCTGGTGACGATCGGACAATGGATGTCGTCTGTAGGATCAACCAAATTATTTAGCCATAAAAATAGTAAAACTCAAGATCACCGCTGGCAGTGATGTTTTCACAAGGAAATTTGAGAGAAAAAATATGGCTCCCATCTAGTGGTGACCCAAAATATCCACATGAGAAACAGTTCTCCAATAAATGCTGGCTGCAGGGTGCGCCAATTGATTCAATTTTGAAATTTAGCAGGGTGTACTGCTGGTGATAATGTTTTCCCCACAAATTTGATAGACTAATGAACAAAACCACTGAATCCGTTGAATCAATATACATACACACACATACACATATATATATATATTATTTTTTTATATATATGCATTGTTATCCACACTACTGGTATATACAGGTACTGAAAATAACTATATTATACTAGTATACACAAAATAAACCATATATTATGGCTATGGGTTCTAATATCCGAACATGACAGCTGAGAAATTGGTGTGAATTGAAGAGTAGTGGGGTCTCAAGAATATCTACTCCTCCACGTTAGAAACATGCCATTAAATAGCATAAGTATAATCTAGCTCGAAGACAGAAGTGATCCATCAAACCGCTCTTAATTCAACCAGGTCATCCAGGGCTTCAACCAGGGCTTCTCAAAGTACCGCCGGTACCACAAATGCCGGTACCGGTATCCATACTTTGCTAGTACCACGGTCCCGGTACCGGTACTGGCAAGCCATTTTATAGTTCTAGGTATATCTGGAGGAAATACAGTGCTGAAAATCACAAGCCACGAACTCTATTATTAACATGAACTAATGATAATTTTATATCAGAATAAAGAAACTATTTCGGGATATTAGATACCATTTTGGAATATACTAACAAACTTTCCCGTAGAATTTAGTGATGCGCAAATGACAACATAGACAATTCAATCAACCAAAATGGAACTATTCGTTGCACACGTTTTGTGGTTTTAACTTATTGTTCTTCTGTGTTTGATAAACTGATAGAAAGTAACGCGACACACGTCGGTGGTTTTCACTTCACAATATTCAATCAGATTAAATGTATTTGCAAAGTCGCGCGGTCGGCCATTTTAAATCTAAACAATAATGAGTCAAGTTAGGCAACAATTTCTCTCCACGAGTTCCTATACCAAATATGAACTATCATGTCTATTCAGCAAATTACATGTACACTGTGCACGGTTCGTGGATTATAACTGGAGGTTCCATGAGTCCCATTTAAATTCAAAATGGTCTACCTTATATATGCAAACTGATACGACATGTGAACGGGTACGTACATGTGATTAATCAAAACGTGTGGGCCATACTTGTGGGTGGGGTCGTTGGTGAATAAATGACAAGAAATTGTAACTGGGTTTAGTGTATAATTGCCACAAATGGGCAAAAATAAAGGCAAAATCATAAGTTGCAATCACAAGTTCCCAACACCAAATAATCTTTGAAGATTAAAACAATATCACAAGGCCGTGCTTTCAAAGAATTGGAATTCAACCATTGAAGAGTTATAATAGACACATAAAAACCACGAACCACCCTTCCTTGACCGACCTCTCGCGCCACGAATACAATCACGATCGATGTGCATCGCGTGTAGTTTAAAGAGCGAAACTTGATACTACTGTATTTTGCCAAACAGCCTGCTGATCTACGAACGTGCATATATGCAACCACAGTACCGAGTACCAGCAGATCTGCACACCAGCACCGTTACCGCAAAAAATGCCCGAGTACGCGGTACCGGTACTGCGTACCGTTGAGAAGCCTGGATGGAATTGTTGTATAAAACAACAGCACTACATGTAAATATAAAATAAAACAGTGCTACATCTTATTACAGATTATTTCCACATATAATCAGTGGCTACAGGCAGTCTTACAAAATAAAGTTTCAGTGACACTCGATCCGAAGAGGGGGATAATCTCATGTGTTACAGTCAATGAAGCGATTATGAATATGGAAAGCTGAAATTTCTAAGTAATACTAGATATCGACATGACGAGTATAGTGTGTTTCAGAACGAAAAAGTTGAATAAAATCAATGAATTTGTAAATTTAAAAACAATTCAAACGTTATTGTATTCCATGTCCCAGCCCGGACATATACACCAAATTTCAATAATATTCATTGAGAAACAACGGACCAAACGCCATATTACACCCCGTATACACCTTTTATTCCGAGCCGGCCTCGGCATACATTTTATAGTGTGTCCCAAGCAGGCACATGTCGACTGGGGCGAGTTAGCCCTGGGGCGAGTAGGCCGATTCCGACACCTTCTATAATTTGCAGCAGGTATCCGTTTACGCTGGTTTACGCGTAATTTAATTTAGAAAGTTCCCCAATTAGTATCGTAAATTGAGCGACTGTATTTGACAGAGACTGCCTCTGTTATTTATTATCATGTTGTTATAATTAAAAAACGACAAATGCACATGCCGTTTAAACGTAGTCTATTTTCCCCATGTTAAACGACATCCGCAAATAACAAATAACGCTAACCTACTGCAAATGTTTTACACGACAACTGCTAACATATTTGGGCTGAATTCTTCTGATGTGGTATGATTCCTCAAAATAAACAACAAACCATCGTTACTTGGAAATGTAGTTTGGGCTAACATTTACACAAATCCTCCAGCTGCTCTATCCTGACACACACGTCAGATGAGAAACCAAAAGTGAAGTACATTATCAAGGAACAGACATTTCTTCAGACCATACTCGCACCTTTAATTTGGTGTACATCCCGCATCGATAGGTGTAAGATAACCAACGATATATCTGAATATGTGCACACGTTCGAAACCGGACAAACCCCTGAACAGATTCCCATCAAATATAGCATAGTACTACTGCAGAATCAATACCGCTGAGGTCTCACAAACAAGACCACACACACCGTCAATCGTCGTGACAAGTGAAATCCCCACAGCAGCGCGATACTATATTTGATGGCAATCTGTTCAAGGGTTTGTCCGATTGCGATGTGTGACTAGAGATAATGTGATAATGACTAAGAAATATATATCTTTGGTTGTCTTACACCTATCGATGTGGGAGATACACCAAATTAAAGGTGCGAGTATGGTCCAAAGAACTGGGTATATGGCATTATCTCATGGACAGGGGATATTGATAAGTTTTGATCGCAAGTGAGTCTATGCTCAATATAGGTCCGATATATACAAACCTTGTACTAAGGTATATACTCATGGCAGGTGACCAGGTGACCTGTGTTGATTGATATTAGATTAATAAATACCAACCTAACCTGTATTGTCCAGTGTGATATTTCAAACTGGTTTTTGTTTTTACCAAAACAACTTATTCTTCACCCACCATTATGTATAGTCACATACCTGGTACCTAATTCCCAACGCAATCAACGTTAAATCACTTTGTATTGTACCAAACGTATTTCTATAAACAAAGGCCGTTATGCGTATTTACTTTGTGACCCCATCCAGGTATACTTCAATCATATACAGGTGTACTTATATAATATACAGGTATACGTTCGGAGATACGATATGTGCGTGTCAAGAAGTATATAGCTCTCAAATCTAAAGTGCTGATGAAATAAAGAAACACAAACAGCGTTTACAATGATAAGATCACAATGAAAAGCGCTCGACTTAGGCAAACTTTATCCTATAAACCACACAGTTTTTACAAACGTGGAACTGGTTTCAACTTCATTATCTAAATTATATCACGTCCCGTATTACGCAGCATAATGTAGATTAGCGGTATGTCTAATTAGTTACAAGGGTCGTACAACAGAACTAATCTATGTGACCAGACGCATTCTATCGGAAGAACAAATCTTTTTTCGCGATTCTATTCTGACAGGCCACGCAAAATGGGTCTTTCGGACAAAGACTCAATTCATTATTATTAACAGAAGAAAATGAATTACAGAGCATTCTTTGTTGGACCACCCTTGAGCGATTGTTCACACCGGTACACACATGTATACATCCATTATTATGAGAAAGCTAGATAGCCAATTTATTATTGTATATAGGGTACGTTCATACTGTATATAGGGTACGTTCATACTCTCAAGTTTGCATGGTTTGTTTAGCGGATACTTCGCCGATAATGGTGCCAGAATATGAACGGAAAATATGCATATAAAATAATTAGATAAGATAAAATTTATTGACAGATACGCCCACTCGAGGCCGATGTCAAAACAGTTACATAAATAAACTGTGATTATAAGTAATGTAATATAAATATATGAATGTTCAGTTTGGTGACTCCCTCCGTTTATGTAGAAAGAGTGGTCATCATCATTACATATATGCACCCGCAAACGTGTCATCATCATTACATGTGTGCACCCACAAACATGTCATCATCATTACATATGTGCAACCACAAACATGTCATCATCATCATCAAATCGTCGCATGAGAACCAAATGGTTCTATGTCCATTTTGGCGGGAAAATGAGTTATGGGTATCATTGGAATCGGATGAGAATTTTCTATCGAATGAACCAAACATACTTTACCCTATATGCACCGTTCGTTCGTAAAACGCAGTGCATTTAGGCTCTATGTCCATGACGAACAAATTTGTCCGAGCAAAAAGGTTCTATCTCCTTAGCCAATGAAAATGACGATATACAAAAATTGACGAATGGCTGCTATGAAAAATATGCGATAATATACAATGATGTAAACAGGCATTTCTCACGATTTGTTCATATCACTTTCATTCTATATATGTTAATCTTAAGCAGATATGACCCTGCTACCAATTTACATATTTTGCTACTCATTTCTTATCGTTTAACCCCGTACCGCGGCTTGTTTTAGTCGGTATATGGAGATAGAACCCTTTTGCCCTGAAATAATATGCAGCAAAAATCCATGCCACTGATAACGTTGCGGGAGATAGAACGTTCTTGCTCTGGCAATTCCTACCCTAGTTCGTCCTCCTCTCTTGAGAACCTTCTTATTTCGATATATTTATTATTATATACATGTATATTATTTATGACTATATATTAAATTGAACTAATACAAAAATAGTATGGTTATCCGTATATATAGTGTACTTATATTCCCAAAGTTCATGCAAAGTCCCCAAGCACGCAAACATAGCCATGTATAGGGACGCCGGAATGTTTAGTTTATGGGGTTTTGGGTCAAGATTCCTGTTCGAATTTGCTAACATGAAAATAGTTATGGTTGTAACATATTTTGCGGGATATGCATTGTACACCCACATGACACGTGTACGTTCATATATAACATATTAGGTTATAATCAGAAATGTTCAACCAGGCAGAAAAATGGGACCACTTCTATTTAAGCCTCATCGGATATTGCGTATGAAATAGAAACTCGTCTGATATTTAGAAGTTAAACATACTTATTCTGTTCAATATTGGTCAAATAGACGGCGAAAGATCTATTGGAGAAAGAACCTGAAAGGCGAGTTCTAGCCAAAATCGAACGAAACGAAGTTTGTTTATCTCTATTGTAATTCATTCCATCAGAAAAAAAAGATAAAAACTATAAATGTGTCATTTAATTAACCAAATGTATGAAAAGTTGGATAGGAAATGCATTCAGGAAATTAGAGACAACCTATTTGTCACCCAGTTCACATGGAAAGGGGTCTCGGTTGTCTAACGTGTAATGTTTATGACTCCAAGCCAATAGACCTCTCTGCGCTGGAGGTACGACGCGTGACTCCCGTTCTTAGCGAATTTGGGACCAGCTCTTCCGAGGGAGCTGCTGGTCATGCACTCGCCCACGGTAGGTGGTTTGTCTGTGAAAATATCCCAGTAATTTCTCTTCTCTACGACCGCGATATAACCCTGACCGCCGAAATCGACAATAAAAACACAACATAAATAATTGTTCACGTGGAATTACATGATTTGTCAACATATACACAATAAATATAGACTTTCTACAACAGTACACACCTGCATGTTGCCTTGCATGATTGTGTAGACAGTAGACGAGATATATAAGTCATATCATCCATTGGTAAGACCAAGTGCAACCAATGGTTATGCTCTTTCATGTTGCAAGAGGTTGTAGAAATCCGACTCAATTAAGAAATAACCCGTGTGTGAGTTAGGTCTTTGCGGAGTTGAAGTTTATTGAGGTAAGCTTACCCTTGAACAGCAGAAGTCAGCAGACTCATGATCTGCATCAAGTTCTAGCTACGGTTAAGACAAAAAAGCTGCCGGCGGAGAAGGTCAAGGACATACGAAGTATGATGCGATGGATGCCCGCAATCGACAAGGAGTTATATGATGTAATTTTTTCACAAATAACTCTCTAAAATTGTAAAAGTACAGTAGCACAGTGATATTTGCATCTTTACTCTTTTCGAATGAGTGTTCCTGTAGAAATAACTTTTATCAAATGAACATGAAGACTTTAGCATGGTACACTTTAACAAACAATAACATAAGTGGGTCCAGAATCACACCACCCGATAATATGAGATAAGATCAATGCTATTTATAGTCGGATATGTACAACGATATAAAACACACATTGTTGTACATGCATATCCGACTAAAAATATAATTAATCTTATCTCATCTGATGTTGTAATTTTGGACCCATTTATGTTATTGTTTGTTAAAGTGTACCAAGAGGGTAGACAAGATCTGAAAACTGAGTTATTCCAAGTGATTAAAATCTATGCCGCGAGTTTACACACCTGAGAGCCATTGTGACTTTAAGTTTAAAATATTATTATTATTATTATGATGTGGTGTTAGTTCGGGATTGCTAAGAACATATTATTTGCCGAATATCATGTAAATTGTTCATTGAAGTCAAGAAGTCATTGCATTTACTCTCATGTTTTGAGTTCTTTCCAAACTGGACACTTTTTCATTAAGATATTAACACAGATGTGTCTCAGAATATAAGTTTTCAATAATGTCTTCAATGTGTATATATTTTAATCATAGCCAAAATGTGCCAACGTTAAAGTCCTTGTGTCCCTTTATGTCAGTTTTGCCATGTTTTAAATGTGTAACTTTAAAACCCAGTCAGGGTGTTTTAATTTGTGTCTGTTTCTGACGCGCATAATTTGCTGAAGTTTGCTTTATAAGATTTTTCGTTGCACGGTCTCACCCGAAGGAGGCGTGAGCAGCTGATCTCGTACCTTGACAACATATTACCAATTGAAATGGGTGTTATATCGGCCTCGTTTTTAAAAAGGAAATTAAATAGTATTATGCCGTTTGGCCGTTACCGAGTTAAAATAAAATAATCTTGTTCCCAGGTTTATTGAATGATTGTGTGGAATTAGAGCAGTGTACAACGAGTTAACTTTTTCAAGGTTCGAGTTGACTGCATGTAACACTTAAGTTAATTTTAACAGTGTATGAAACACAATATTGTTTGATTTAAAAGAAAACGTTCTGTTATAACGATCGTTATTGTCTTATTCGATTCAACAATTTCCCTGCGTGAGAAGGAATACCTTAATATAAGATATTTATTAACCACACAAGCACACGTCCACTGTGACAGACTCGTAAAGGCATCGTGTCCCGGAGATCATGCACCATTTTGCACACACTGCCAAAAATTACTTTCTATGGAAATCAAGTGTTTTTCTGTGTCCATCATATTTAAGTTGTCTCATCCCAGTGAGGATGATAGGGTCCCACGTCGCGTGCGAGGGTTTCATATCCGACCGAGGGCGCGATTTGAGACCATGTCACCCCACTGTGCTGAGACAACGATGTTGTCAAATGATTGGTTTATCTAGATTTTTGTGGCGGAATCTGTACGGATTTCCGATCGTCAGTAACTTCGATCGTTTTACCGACATTTTAAAAGCTTTAAGAATTTTCGCCTGTTGTTAAGTTTTCGACTATAAAATCCTCGTTTGATAAATATCGTGCGATTAACACTGACCGGATGTGTTCAGAATATTAGACTGTGTGTATTTTGGATTCGTGAGTGTCATTAGCTTGAATTAAAATATCATTCGAATACAACGGAGAAATTCTTTTTCCCGCATCTTCCTAGAAATCAACAATATATAATATGTGTGTAACAGACACGCTACAACATACCTTGCAACGAACCTAAATTAATCGTAAGCAAATGCGAACCCGCAGTACTGACCACTTACAAGTACCTTTGTTGAACCCTTTAGTCCGCAGCAAAATATGCAGTTCCGGTGAGCCATACCGTTCTATCTCAGAGTGCTTTTTAGCCCGGAGACAAAGTGGCAGTTTTGTGCATAAAAGTTCTATCTCCAAACACGTTTTCACGTTTTTCACGAAAACTCTTTGGTTTTAGGTATTAATATTTCACATGGAATCACGTTGTGATATATTGTAACCGTTTAACTCAACTACAACAACATTACAGCTATTTAAGTTTGAAGAATCGGATCATAAATCTTCAACATCGATTTCCCACAAAACGTGCCAATGGGACATAGAACCCTTTGGTTCTCATGCGACGAAATGCGTGAACCCACAAACGTCACATCACCATTACATGCGTGCACCCACAAACATGTCATCATCATTACATGCGTGCACCCACACACGTCTCATCACCATTATATATGTGCACCCACAAACGTCTCATCACCATTACATGCATGCACCCACAAACATGTCATCACCATTACATGCGTGCACCCACAAACATCTCATCATCATTACATGCGTGCACCCACAAACGTCACATCACCATTACATGCGTGAACCCACAAACGTCACATCACCATTACATGCGTGCACCCACAAACATGTCATCATCATTACATGCGTGCACCCACACACGTCTCATCACCATTACATATGTGCACCCACAAACGTCTCATCACCATTACATGCATGCACCCACAAACATGTCATCACCATTACATGCGTGCACCCACAAACATCTCATCATCATTACATGCGTGCACCCACAAACGTCACATCACCATTACATGCGTGAACCCACAAACGTCACATCACCATTACATGCGTGCACCCACAAACATGTCATCATCATTACATGCGTGCACCCACACACGTCTCATCACCATTACATATGTGCACCCACAAACGTCTCATCACCATTACATGCATGCACCCACAAACATGTCATCACCATTACATGCGTGCACCCACAAACATCTCATCATCATTACATGCGTGCACCCACAAACATGCCATCATTACATGTGTGCACCCACAAACATCCCATCATCATCATTGCATGTGTGCACACACAAACATGTCATCGCCATTACATGCGTGCACCCACAAACGTCTCATCATCATTACATGTGTGCACCCACATGTCATCACCAAATGCGTGCAACCAGAAACGTCTCATCGCCATTACATGCGTGCACCATCATTGCATGCGTGCACCCACAAACATCTCATCACCATTACATGCGTGCACCCACAAATGTCTCATCACCATTACATGCGTGCAACCACAAACATCCCATCATCATCATTGCATGTGTGCACACACAAACATGTCATCGCCATTACATGCGTGCACCCACAAACGTCTCATCATCATTACATGTGTGCACCCACACACGTCTCATCATCATTACATGCGTGCACTCACAATCATGTCATCATCATTACACGCGTGCACCCACAAACGTCTCATCACCATTACATGCGTGCACCAACATACGTCTCATCACCATCGCATGCGTGTACTCACAAACGTCTCATCACCATTACATGCGTGCACCCACAAACATCCCATCACCATTACATGCGTGCACCCACAAACGTCTCATCACCATTACATGCGTGCACACATAAACGTCTCATCATCATTACATGCGTGCACACACAAACGTCTCATCGTCATTACATGTATGCACCCACAAACATGTCACCATCATTACATACGTGCACCCACAAACATCTCATCACCATTACATGCGTGCACCCACAAATGTCTCATCACCATTACATGCGTGCACCCACAAACATGTCATCATCATTACATACGTGCACTCACAAACGTCTGATCACCATTACATGCGTGCACCCACAAACGTCTCATCATCATTACATTCGTGCACCCACAAACGTCTCATCATCATTACATGCGTGCACCCACAAACGTCTCATCATCATTACATGCGTGCACCCACAAACATCTCATCACCATTACATGCGTGCACCCACACAAACATCTCATCATCATTACATGCGTGCACCCACATACATCTCATCATAATTACATGCGTGCACCCACACAAACATCTCATCATCATTACATGCGTGCACTCACAAACGTCTCATCATCATTACATATGTGCACCCACAAACATGTCATCATCATTACATATGTGCACCCACAAACGTGATGGTGATGAGACGTTTGTGGGTGCATGCACGTAATGATGATGACATGTTTGTGGGTGCACACATGTGATGATGATGAGATGGTCGTGGGTGCACGCATTTGATGATGATGACATGTTTGTGGTTGCACATATGTAATGATGATGACATGTTTGTGGTTGCACATATGTAATGATGATGACATGTTTGTGGGTGCACATATGTAATGATGATGAGACGTTAGTGGGTGCACGCATGTAATGATGATGAGATGTATGTGGGTGCACGCATGTAATGATGATGATATGTTTGTGTGGGTGCACATATGTAATGATGATGACATGTTTGTGGGTGCACGCATGTAATGGTGATGACACATCTACTGATGACGCATGTAATGATGATGACATGTTTGTTGGTATAAATACATGCATGTAATGATGATGACATGTTTGTGGGTACATGTATGTAATGATAATGATAATATCCGACATGTTTGTGGGTATAAATACATGCATGTAATGATGATGACATGTTTGTGGGTACATGTATGTAATGATAATGATAATGTCCGACAAGTTTGTGGGTATAAATACATGCAGGTAATGATGATAACATGTCTGTTGGTATAAATACATGCATGTAATGATGATGACATGTGTGCGGGTACATGTATGTAATGATAATGATAATATCCGACAAGTTTGTGGGTATATATACATGTGTGTAATGATGATGATATGTTTGTGGGTATAAGTACATGCATGCAATGATGATGACATGTTTGTGGGTATAAATACATGCGTGTAATGATGATAACATGTTTGTGGGTATATATACATGCGTGTAATGATGATAACATCTTTGTGGGTATAAATACATGCATGTAATGATGATAACATGTTTGTGGGTATATATACATGCGTGTAGTGATGATGACATGTTTGTGGGTACATGTATGTAATGATAATGATAATATCCGACATGTTTTTGGGTATAAATACATGCATGTAATGATGATAACATGTTTGTGGGTATAAATACATGCATGTAATGATGATGACATGTTTGTGGGTACATGTATGTAATGATAATGATAATATCCGACATGTTTGTGGGTATAAATACATGCATGTAATGATGATGACATGTTTGTGGGTATAAATACATGTATGTAATGATGATGACATGTTTGTGGGTACATGTATGTAATGATAATGATAATGTCCGACATGTTTGTGGGTATAAATACATGCATGTAATAATGATGACATGTTTGTGGGTATAAATACATGCGTGTAATGATAACATGTTTGTGGGTACATGTATGTAATGATAATGATAATGTCCGACATGTTTGTGGGTATAAATACATGCATGTAATGATGATGATATGTTTGTGGGTATAAGTACATGTATGTAATGATGATGACATGTTTGTGGGTATAAATACATGCGTGTAATGATGATAACATGTTTGTGGGTATATATACATGCGTGTAATGATGATAACATGTTTGTGGGTATAAATACATGCATGTAATGATGATAACATGTTTGTGGGTATAAATACATGCATGTAATGATAATAATATGTTTGTGGGTTCATGTATGTAATGATAATATCCGACATGTTTGTGGGTATATATACATGCATGTAATGATGATAACATGTTTGTGGGTATAAATACATGCATGTAATGATAATAATATGTTTGTGGGTACATGTATGTAATGATAATATCCGACATGTTTGTGGGTATATATACATGCGTGTAATGATGATAACATGTTTGTGGGTATAAATACATGCATGTAATGATGATGACATGTTTGTGGGTACATGTATGTAATGATAATGATAATGTCCGACAAGTTTGTGGGTATATATACATGCATGTAATGATGATAACATGTTTGTGGGTATATTTACATGCATGTAATGATGATGACATGTTTGTGGGTACATGTATGTAATGATAATGATAATGTCCGACAAGTTTGTGGGTATATATACATGCATGTAATGATGATAACATGTTTGTGGGTATAAATACATGCATGTAATGATAATAATATGTTTGTGGGTACATGTATGTAATGATAATATCCGACATGTTTGTGGGTATATATACATGCATGTAATGATGATAACATGTTTGTGGGTACACGTGTATAATGATACAGATAATGTTCTTGGCATCGGTTCAGATTTTTATAGTAAAAGCCTATATATAAAACTCTTCAAACTTAAAGATTGTTTACACTTTACACAGTGATGTGAATAGCTGCACTCAGGCTATCACGCATAATGGAAATAAACGTATTCACCCGTCGCGCATCCCCGCAGGTTATTGTTTTTAATACATTTTGTTTCAAAATTTGCATCACGCAGCGCCATAATTGAGGTAAATGATACGCAAATAACGCGATTTCATTTGCGGAATTACACCCCTTTGTATATCAGTGTTTAATTTAGAACTACTGAAGGACCGACTATTTACACTGTTACGCAGTTTGGTTTCGTTTATTGTAGTTTATCGTCATTTCAGCTGCTACTATGAATCGTACGTGACACGTAGTGGAGCAACAACACATGACGTGCCTCGAATTTGCTTTTAATCCTGACATAACGCTAATAATATTTCATGTAACAGCATGCAATGACCAGTATTGTCATGGATTGTGCTAGCTTGTCTCGATTCTGGTCCGCAAAACCAACATATGACGTCATGAACCGTGCCATGACGTATTTGCTGATTTTAATTAAGCTAATTACCGAAATTGGTCTAAATGAAACTAATATGCCTAAATCACATGAGAAATCTTCGGAAGTTGCAATGTGAAGTTGACAATTTTATTTTCGTCTCGTTGGCCCACTTCCGATTCCACAATTTAACAGTTCCCAGACAGTTACTAACCGGAAGTCACGTGTCAATTTAAAAAAAAAAACAAAAAAAAAACGTTCACGCCAACAGAAATTGGCTCACCAGAAAATATAAAACAAATTACATGGCGTCATCATTCACCTGCGCCTACGGTATAAGCACCAACGCGCGATTTCGCGCGTTTGTGGTTGCCATGAAGTCATTATCACGGCGTTTGCAGTTTTACTTGTGGATGAAAGACCACGCAAACGGTTAATTTCACCGGACAAATCACTGAAATGCGCACAGAAACCACAATTCAACTCATTTCAATTTAACAGTAACTCCGGTCATCATAAAATACATTACAGAGACAATACAAATGACACAATTGGCGCTCGTCGGGATTCGAACCGGCTTCCACACCACTGGATGGCTTATCTTGGCATAATACGCCACGAACCTTAACAAATCAGCCACCGGGGCGATGCATGTCTGTAAGTTCCATAATGTTATCGTTTCATGTAGGGGTGTCATCAATGGTACGGTGTGGGCGGGTTAGGATGTGAGTTAGGGGGGCATGCACAAATATTTAAAGACATATTATGTACTTGTTCGGGTGCGTGCAACTCATACGTTAGTATTCAGGCGCTATGTCAACTGGGGGAATGTAACATTCTACTAACATCGCCGAAAATTTGAAGCAAATCAACCGTTCCACCCCATAGAAACCATCATCAGAACTACACTCAATTGTAAATATTTACTTCTATATTCGGGACGCAACTATCGGCGATAAAGTGATGAAAACAATTTCGCCATCGAGAGTCACGGCATTTAATTCATATATAAAAATGATGGTGTGTGTTGTCAATTTGGATGTAATATTTGTAAAAAATTCTACTTTGAACAAGATTATTCTCCATTTCTATTTGAACACCATACAGGAGTGTTTCACATCACTTTAAGAACAAATTGTACGCAGTAAGTCCTGGAGGGGACCATATAAAGTTCGCGCCCCTATCGGGGATCGTAGCCCCTGTATCGGGGAATTCCCGAAGCCACCCATTTCTTTGAGTGTTATGTGATTGTGTTGCTTACGATCAAAAATCTATCACTGCACGTACATAGTCATTTCGGCCAATTTGGCCGGTTACTTCATGTGAGTTTTTCATCTGACGTGTGTGTCGGAATAATGATGTGGAGGATTTATGTAAATGTTAGCCCAAACTACATTTCCAAGTAACGATGGTTTTGTTGTTTATTTTGAGGAATAATACCGCGTCAGATGAATTCAGCCCAAATATGTTAACATTTGTCGTGTAAAACATTCGGCAGTAAGTTAGCGTTATTTAGTATTTGTGGATGTCCTTTAACATGGGGAAAATAGACTACTGCGCTTGAACGAGCATGTGAATTGTCGTTTTTAATGTATAGCAACTTTATAATCAATAACAGAGGCATTCTCTGTCAAATAAGGTCGCTCTATTTACGATACCAATTGGGGAACTTTAAAAATTAAATTACGCGTAAACTTAACCTGCTGGAAATAGAAAAGGTGTCGGAATCGGCGTACTCGCCCCAGGGCTAACTCGCCCAATCGGCGCGTGCCAACTCGGAATAAAAGGCCAACTCGGATTAAAAGATGCATACGGGGTGTTATATGGCGTTTGGTCCGTTGTTTCTCAATGAATATTATTGAAATTTGGTGTATATGTCAGGGCTGGGACATGGAATACAACAACGTTAGAATTGTTTTTAAATTTACAAATTTGTTGATTTTATTCATTTTGTTTTCGTTCTGAAACACACTATAAAATGTATATAATATAATAACGAACACGAGACATACATAATTTATGAACTGTTAACAAAAGATATCAAATTCAATACATGACAAAGATGACTCAGTGGAGTTTATAAAGTGAACATAAAAACATTGAGGTAAGAATCTTTTTAAGGAATTCAACTTTATTTGATGATAATAAACACATAAATTAAAATAACAAACATGAGACATACATGATTTATAAACTGTTAACAAAAGATATCAAACTCAATACATGACAAAGATGACTCAGTGAAGTTTATAAAGTGAACATAAAAATATTAAGGTAAAAATCTTTTTAAGCATTACTAAACCGTTTAGCACAGTCCACTTCACTCATCCGATCATCACTAAACTTCATATTTATCTTGATATTGATCTATCAGATGAGAGCTATCAAATATTTTTTTAATTTTATAGGAAAAAATGGTCGCCAGCGGCCATATTGCATTTACGTTATATGTTATCGCGTCATGTCGATATCTAGTATTACTTAGAAATTTCACCTTTCGAGATTCATAATTGCTCCATTGACTGTAACAGATGGAATTATTCCCCTCTTCGGATAGAGTGTCACTGAAACTTTATTTTGTCAGACTGTCTGTATAGTCACTGATTATATATGGCAATAATCTGTAATAAGATGTAGCACTATTTTATTTTATATTTACATGCAGTGCTGTTTTTATACAACAATTATAATCCTCCCTAGATCATCATGTGATCGACCATACATCGCGCGAGGACCTGGTTGAATTAAGGGGGTTTTTTATGGATAACTTCTGTCCTCAAGCTAGATTACACTTATGACATTTAATGGCATGTTTCTAACATGGAGGGTTAGATATGCGTGAGACACCACCACTCTTCAATTCACACCAAGTTATCAGCTGTCATATTCGGATATTAGAACCCATAGCCATGATATATGGTTTATTTTGTGTATACTAGTAATATTGTTATTTTCAGTACCTTTATATACCAGTACTGTGTATAACAATGCATATACATTAATCCATGTATACATGTATATTGATTCAACGGATTCAGTGGTTTTGTCCATCAGTCTATCAAATTTGCGGGGAAAACATGGCCACAAGCAGTACACCCTGTTAAATTTCGAATTTGAATCAATTGGCGCACCCCGCAGCCAGCTTTTATTGGAGAACTTTTTCTCATGTGGATAGTTTGGGTCACCGCTAGATGTGAGCCATGTTTTGTTCTCAAGCTGTCCTTGTGAAGACATCACTGCCAGCGGTGATCTTGAATTTTACTATTTTTATGGCTAAATAATTTGGTTGATCCTACAGACGACACCCCTTGTCCGATCGTCACCAGATTCCACAATGATCTTCTGGATAACCAGGGGGAGAGTAATCTAATTTTCCCGAATTTCGTTAAAAAACATTACCACAGGCAGCAATTTGGTATCTTACTGTTTGATCCTCTTTTGCGTGACTGAATTGTTTAGCAACTGTACAGTCATATCCCTCATCTGATAGTCACCACACTTTATATTGATCTTCGGGCTGACAACTAGATGGGAGCTATCGAATGCTTTGAATTTTTTTGGAAAACATTGTCGCCAGCAGTCATCTTCTATTTTGGTTTTTATATACATGTATATCTCTTCATTCGGATAGCCAGTATTACGTAGGTACTTCAACTTTCCGCATTCCTGTCATCATTTGAAATATAAAAATTTACCTGATACCATGCACCCTTCAAAATTTGTTTCGTCGTATCTATTTTAATGACCCGTATGGTAATATTGATACAGATATATTTGTCAAACATTTCTTTGTACAATATACAGGTATTTAGTTTGTAACTAAATCTAGAAATATATAATAGTAGCTGGTGGACCCTACTTCGTCCGGGATGTTCCCCTCTGATTTTCGGAGAATTGCGCGATTTAACCTTGAATTGACCATTTTAAAGGTGAACGTCATGTCGGGTCACGATTTGACCCGCCCAAAACACTCCCCGGACAAAAGTCACGACAAAAGTACACGTCGAAATCCGCCCGGCTTTACCCGATTTGACCTTGAATTGACAATTTTGAATGTCAAGATCAGGTCAGGGTCATAATTTGACCCACCCGAAACACTCCTGGGACAAAAGTAACAGTAGGTATTATATTTCGTTGAAATACTTCGTTTTACCAGATTTGACCTTGAATTGATCTTTTTGAATGTCAAAGTCAGGTCGGGATCAAGATTTGACCCGTCCAAATAGTCCAGAAACATGCCTACATCAGCACGTTCGAGAACATGGTCCCACGTGAAATTGGACCCGTCAATATTGCTCCCGGGATCGAAGTAGTCCTACACCCAAATTTTTAGTCGGATCGGTCAAGGTCCAGAAACATGCCTATGAGCGAGGTCAAGTTGACACGTTAAATACCAAATCCGAGTCGGATCAGTCGAGCAGTGTTAGAGTCTATAACACATACACACATGCATTCATGCATACACACATACATACAGACAGGTGTTCCAAAATGTATAATCGATAGCTACAACAATTCTATGGTAGATAGTCACCTAGTACAAACGCTATCGCATGCCAAATGGGGTGGGATGCTGAAAAATCGCAAGCCAATTTGCGCGCGATTTAGTTTGCCGTGTCCCGCGTGACTCAGCATCGCATGCGAATATCTTATACTATGTTTCGATTGTAAAATTCAAAGAAATGTAACTCTAACATACCCGTTATTTAGTAAAAAATCATACCAAAAGAATGACACCACAAAGAGACACGTTTCAAAAACACTATAGGCAGTCAGGTCGCGCCAGCGACCGCTGCCGCGGGGGCCTGATGGCTCATAAAAACAACTCTATATATAAGCGCCCGCGGCTACCACTTTATAGCATCAAGGGTAGACTGAGCAAATCGAGACGGGATGCTGGTCCCGCCAAACTCTCCAGACGGCATCGACATATCAAAACGCATGCGATTCTCGCCTATCGTATCTGTATTTGGACGAGATTGTAAGACCATAGCCTGAGATAGTTCACGGCCGACCTGATGCATGCATCTTAGTTTTCTTGGTTAATGATTATCGCGAACTCGGCTTACATATGTTCGCCCGAAGGATATAATTTTGAGCTGAGGCCTTCGCCTACTGTGAATTATATACCGGTAGGGTGATCAAATAGAAATGGAGTATAATCTTAAAGTGATGTGAAACACTCCGGTAGGGTGATCAAATAGAAATGGAGAATAATCTTAAAGTGGTGTGAAACACTCCAGTATGGTGATCAAATAGAAATGGAGAATAATCTTAAAGTGATGTGAAACACTCCGGTAGGGTGATCAAATAGAAATGGAGAATAATCTTGCTCAAAGTAGTTATTTTTTACGAATATTACACAATTGACAACGCATACCATCATTGTTATATATTGATTAAATGCAATGACTCTTAAAATCATTTGCGTTAGTTTATCGCCGATAGTTGCGTCCCGAATCAAGAGGTAAATATTTACAATTGACCGTTGTTCAGACGATGTTTTCTATGGAGTGGAATGGTCGCTTTCTGTGAATTTTTTGGCGTTGTTAGTAAAGCTGAAGGGGTCACTCTCACCAAAAAAAGTGCTGAAGGGTACACAGGATTTTCAAAATGTGCTGAAGGGTACACAGGGTTTGAAATGTCGTTCTAAGGGCATTCAGTTTTCGTATCTGCCATGATTTCTGTTAGAAAATAATTGCTTACGTTCCAATGAATATTAAAATGTACTGAAAACAAGCTGCTAATGGGCGCCAGACTTTCATAAACACAATTTAATAATGGTGTTCGTGCCGATCACAAATCCTGTGTACCCTTCAGCACATTTTCAAACCCTGTGCACCCTTCAGCACTTTTTTTGGTGAGAGTGACCACTTCAGCGTTAGTAAATGCTATATTCCCCAGGTTGGCATAGCGCATGCGTACTAACTTATAAGTTACACGCACCGAACAAGTCCATAATATATGTCTTTAACAAAAGCCCTTGGTCTTGTAGTACCACGATCGCTTATCTTACTATATAAATAAAGCCATCTGTTTAAATTTTACATTTAATCAACACCTGTTGAATAAACGTGCCTACTGTTGATTAAAATTTAAACTTTTTCCATACAATTTGAACGGAGAAGTGTTTATCCATCGCATTGTAAAGATAGTGGCATAAACTTCGCAGAGTGGATTAAACATTCTCTATACAATTTGAACGGAAAAGTGTTTATCCATCGCATTGTAGAGATCGTGGCATAAACAAAATATACGCATAGTGTTTCTGAAAAACAAATTTAATCCACTCGTGGGATTGGCGATTTACACCTCTCGCTGAAGCTCGTGTGTAAATCGCCAATCCCACTCGTGGATTAAATTTATTATTCAGAAACACTAGTACTATGCGTATATTCTATATTTAATCCCCGTTCCAATCAATCCAGCTATACTATTCTATTTATTACAGTAAACTGTCAAAAGTTTTGTTAAATTATGTCATTTTATGTGACCCGCCATATCAAATGCAGTCGGAAGTCGGGTTTTTTTTTACCCTGTGCCAATGCATTCTCTTATATATGCGAGTCGACCATAGGTCGCCTCGCATCTATATGAGAATGCATTGGCCTAACAATGTTTTACAATTTTAATGATTTTTTCTTGTATTCTTTTAACAATTTGATAATTTCACCCATACAGAGCCCCAGACAAACATGAGCAGACGACACTCTTATATATGCTTCTATATGTGTGGGGCACCCTGCAGGGTAATGGATGTTTTTTATTTTATGTCCTAAAAATTGTAAGAAACATTTATTTAAAAACAAATGATAAAAAATTGTTAGGCCAATGAATTCTCTTATATATGCGAGGCGACCTATGGTCGACTCGCATATATAAGAGAATGCATTGGCACAGGGTAAAAAAAATCCCGACTTACGACTGGATTTGATATGGCGGGTCACATATATGAGAAACCAACTACTCTTTTGTTATTAGGATTGGAATATAATAAGTTTACACTAAATGGCTCTTGAGTCGATTGTCCTTGAATCAAATATCAAGCATGAAGATGAATATATTTGATGGCATTACGTCTTGGCGATGCACATATTTTATCTCATTACGCCAAGACCATGAACAGATTTGATAGCGTCTTGGCGATGAACAGATGTTATCGCCGACACATTCGTTCCATGGTGAGATCGCTTCACGATTTATGTCACATAAAATTCGTGTCAGCAAAAAGGATGGAATGGCGGGAAGACATAAACGACGAGCGGAGGAAATGACTTCTGATTGCAATAAGCTATTATTAATGCAATTAAGCACGGATGGTGAAAGAACATGACGCAAATAAAAAACGCTAATAGCACAATTTGGCAAAGTTAGCCATCTTTTTTGTATTTAAGCTGCAGTATTTTTACATTCCATTCATCTGTGTATCGTCTGATATATCAGAGACCCATTAATGAGAGGCAGTTTCGTGTCGCGCGCTAACAGCATGCCCCGATACCATGATGGGAGATAACTCCGGTAAATAATTATACATATAACGGATAACCCTAGCAGTATCTAGTAGATTATGTAGGTATTTGTGGAGTATATGAGCAGACGACGGGCACAGAAACCATCAATGATAGACAGTTTCATGTCGCGTGCTAACAGCATGCCCCGATACCATGACGGGAAATAACTCTGTTAAATAATCACACATATAAAAGATAACCCTAGCATTATCTAGTAGATTATGTAGGTATTTGTGGAGTATATGAGCAGACGACGGGCACAGAAACAATTAATGAGAGACAGTTTCGTGTCACGTGCTAACAGCATGCCCCGATACCATGATGGGAGATAACTCCGGTAAATAATTATACATATAACGGATAACCCTAGCAGTATCTAGTAGATTATGTAGGTATTTGTGGAGTATATGAGCAGACGACGGGCACAGAAACCATCAATGATAGACAGTTTCATGTCGCGTGCTAACAGCATGCCCCGATACCATGATGGGAGATAACTCCGTTAAATATTCACATATAACGGATAACCCTAGCATTATCTAGTAGATTATGTAGGTATGTGTGGAGTATATGAGCAGACGACGGGCACAGACGCCCTTAATGAGAGACCGTTTCGTGTCACGTGCTAACAGCATGCCCCGATACCATGACGGGAGATAATTCCGTTAAATAATTATACATATAACGGATAACCCTAGCATTATCTAGTAGATTATGTTGGTATTTGTGGAGTATATGAGCAGACGACGGGGACAGAAACCATTAATGAGAGACAGTTTCGTGTCGCGTGCTAACAGAATGCCCCGATACAATGACGGGAGATAATTCCGTTAAATAATCACATATAACGGATAACCCTAGCATTATTATAATGAATGAATTTCGGATTATATACTCGGATCGACGATCGAGATATTGGTGTCGGCTAATGATTCTAGTAAAACTGTTCAGCGACACAGAGCTACTGGCTTTGTCAAAAAGGACTTTATAAAACATATTGGTGCTGGGTTTATAGATATCGAACCCCCCAATACAGCAGAAAGTGGACCAACCATGGTCATGCTGCTTCTGTGCAATAAGTATCATCTACTTGTCCATCATGTCTGCTGTTATATATCATTTGTTATTGTACATCATGTCTGCTGTTATATATCATTTGTTATTGTCCATCATGTCCGCTGTTGTATATCATTTGTTAGTGTACATCATGTCCGCTGTTGTATATCATTTGTTATTGTACATAATGTCCGCTGTTGTATATCATTTGTTATTGTACATCATGTCCGCTGTTGTATATCATTTGTTATTGTACATCATGTCTGCTGTTGTATATCATTTGTTATTGTACATCATGTCTGCTGTTGTATATCATTTGTTATTGTACATCATGTCTGCTGTTGTATATCATTTGTTAGTGTACATAATGTCTGATGTTGTATATCATTTGTTATTGTACATCATGTCTGCTGTTGTATATCATGTGTTATTGTACATTATGTCCGCTGTTGTATATCATTTGTTATTGTACATTATGTCCGCTGTTATATATCATTTGTTATTGTACATAATGTCCGCTGTTATATATCATTTGTTATTGTACATCATGTCTGCTGTTGTATATCATTTGTTAGTGTACATCATGTCTGCTGTTGTATATCATTTGTTATTGTACATCATGTCTGCTGTTATATATCATTTGTTAGTGTACATAATGTCCGCTGTTGTATATCATTTGTTATTGTACATCATGTCCGCTGTTGTATATCATTTGTTATTGTACATCATGTCCGCTGTTGTATATCATTTGTTATTGTACATCATGTCTGCTGTTGTATATCATTTGTTATTGTACATCATGTCTGCTGTTGTATATCATTTGTTATTGTACATCATGTCTGCTGTTATATATCATTTGTTATTGTACATCATGTCCGCTGTTATATATCATTTGTTATTGTATATCATGTCCGCTGTTATATATCATTTGTTATTGTACATCATGTCTGCTGTTATATATCATTTGTTATTGTATATCATGTCCGCTGTTATATATCATTTGTTATTGTACATCATGTCTGCTGTTATATATCATTTGTTATTGTATATCATGTCCGCTGTTATATATCATTTGTTATTGTACATCATGTCCGCTGTTATATATCATTTGTTATTGTATATCATGTCCGCTGTTATATATCATTTGTTATTGTACATCATGTCTGCTGTTATATATCATTTGTTATTGTATATCATGTCCGCTGTTATATATCATTTGTTATTGTACATCATGTCTGCTGTTATATATCATTTGTTATTGTATATCATGTCCGCTGTTATATATCATTTGTTATTGTACATCATGTCTGCTGTTATATATCATTTGTTATTGTATATCATGTCCGCTGTTATATATCATTTGTTATTGTACATCATGTCTGCTGTTATATATCATTTGTTATTGTATATCATGTCCGCTGTTATATATCATTTGTTATTGTACATCATGTCTGCTGTTATATATCATTTGTTATTGTATATCATGTCCGCTGTTATATATCATTTGTTATTGTACATCATGTCCGCTGTTATATATCATTTGTTATTGTATATCATGTCCGCTGTTATATATCATTTGTTATTGTATATCATGTCCGCTGTTATATATCATTTGTTATTGTATATCATGTCCGCTGTTATATATCATTTGTTATTGTACATCATGTCTGCTGTTATATATCATTTGTTATTGTATATCATGTCCGCTGTTATATATCATTTGTTATTGTACATCATGTCTGCTGTTATATATCATTTGTTATTGTATATCATGTCCGCTGTTATATATCATTTGTTATTGTACATCATGTCCGCTGTTATATATCATTTGTTATTGTATATCATGTCCGCTGTTATATATTATTTGTTATTGTACATCATGTCTGCTGTTGTATATCATTTGTTATTGTACATCATGTCTGCTGTTATATATCATTTGTTATTGTACATCATGTCTGCTGTTATATATCATTTGTTATTGTATATCATGTCCGCTGTTATATATCATTTGTTATTGTACATCATGTCTGCTGTTGTATATCATTTGTTATTGTACATCATGTCTGCTGTTATATATCATTTGTTATTGTACATCATGTCTGCTGTTATATATCATTTGTTATTGTATATCATGTCCGCTGTTATATATCATTTGTTATTGTACATCATGTCTGCTGTTATATATCATTTGTTATTGTATATCATGTCCGCTGTTATATATCATTTGTTATTGTACATCATGTCTGCTGTTATATATCATTTGTTATTGTATATCATGTCCGCTGTTATATATCATTTGTTATTGTACATCATGTCCGCTGTTATATATCATTTGTTATTGTATATCATGTCCGCTGTTATATATCATTTGTTATTGTACATCATGTCTGCTGTTATATATCATTTGTTATTGTACATCATGTCTGCTGTTATATATCATTTGTTATTGTATATCATGTCCGCTGTTATATATCATTTGTTATTGTACATCATGTCTGCTGTTGTATATCATTTGTTAGTGTACATCATGTCTGCTGTTATATATCATTTGTTATTGTCCATCATGTCTGCTGTTATATATCATTTGTTATTGTACATCATGTCTGCTGTTATATATCATTTGTTATTGTACATCATGTCTGCTGTTATATATCATTTGTTATTGTATATCATGTCCGCTGTTATATATCATTTGTTATTGTATATCATGTCCGCTGTTATATATCATTTGTTATTGTACATCATGTCCGCTGTTATATATCATTTGTTATTGTATATCATGTCCGCTGTTATATATCATTTGTTATTGTACATCATGTCTGCTGTTGTATATCATTTGTTATTGTACATCATGTCTGCTGTTATATATCATTTGTTATTGTACATCATGTCCGCTGTTATATATCATTTGTTAGTGTACATCATGTCTGCTGTTGTATATCATTTGTTAGTGTACATCATGTCTGCTGTTGTATATCATTTGTTAGTGTACATAATGTCCACTGTTGTATATCATTTGTTATTGTACACCATGTCTGCTGTTGTATATCATTTGTTATTGTACATCATGTCTGCTGTTGTATATCATTTGTTAGTGTACATCATGTCTGCTGTTGTATATCATTTGTTAGTGTACATCATGTCTGCTGTTGTATATCATTTGTTATTGTACACCATGTCTGCTGTTGTATATCATTTGTTATTGTACATCATGTCTGCTGTTGTATATCATTTGTTAGTGTATATCATGTCTGCTGTTGTATATCATTTGTTATTGTACATCATGTCTGCTGTTATATATCATTTGTTATTGTACATCATGTCTGCTGTTGTATATCATTTGTTATTGTACATCATGTCTGCTGTTGTATATCATTTGTTATTGTACATCATGTCCGCTGTTATATATCATTTGTTAATGTACATCATGTCTGCTGTTGTATATCATTTGTTATTGTACATCATGTCTGCTGTTGTATATCATTTGTTATTGTACATCATGTCCGCTGTTATATATCATTTGTTAATGTACATCATGTCTGCTGTTGTATATCATTTGTTAGTGTACATCATGTCTGCTGTTGTATATCATTTGTTATTGTACATCATGTCTGCTGTTATATATCATTTGTTATTGTACATCATGTCTGCTGTTGTATATCATTTGTTATTGTAAGTAATGTCTGCTGTTGTATATCATTTGTTAGTGTACATCATGTCTGCTGTTGTATATCATTTGTTATTGTACATAATGTCTGCTGTTGTATATCATTTGTTATTGTACATCATGTCTGCTGTTGTATATCATTTGTTATTGTAAGTAATGTCTGCTGTTGTATATCATTTGTTATTGTACATCATGTCCGCTGTTGTATATCATTTGTTATTGTACATCATGTCTGCTGTTGTATATCATTTGTTATTGTACATCATGTCCGCTGTTGTATATCATTTGTTATTGTACATCATGTCTGCTGTTGTATATCATTTGTTATTGTACATCATGTCCGCTGTTGTATATCATTTGTTATTGTAAGTAATGTCTGCTGTTGTATATCATTTGTTATGGTACATTATGTCTGCTGTTGTATATCATTTGTTATTGTACATCATGTCTGCTGTTGTATATCATTTGTTATTGTACATCATGTCCGCTGTTGTATATCATTTGTTAGTGTACATCATGTCTGCTGTTGTATATCATTTGTTATTGTACATCATGTCTGCTGTTATATATCATTTGTTATTGTACATCATGTCTGCTGTTGTATATCATTTGTTATTGTACATCATGTCTGCTGTTGTATATCATTTGTTAGTGTACATCATGTCTGCTGTTGTATATCATTTGTTAGTGTACATCATGTCTGCTGTTGTATATCATTTGTTAGTGTACATCATGTCTGCTGTTGTATATCATTTGTTATTGTAAGTAATGTCTGCTGTTGTATATCATTTGTTATTGTACATCATGTCTGCTGTTGTATATCATTTGTTATTGTACATCATGTCTGCTGTTGTATATCATTTGTTATTGTACATCATGTCTGCTGTTGTATACCATTTGTTATTGTACATCATGTCTGCTGCTGTATATCATTTGTTATTGTACATCATGTCTGCTGTTGTATATCATTTGTTATTGTACATCATGTCCGCTGTTGTATATCATTTGTTAGTGTACATCATGTCTGCTGCTGTATATCATTTGTTATTGTACATCATGTCTGCTGTTGTATACCATTTGTTATTGTACATCATGTCCGCTGTTGTATATCATTTGTTATTGTACATCATGTCCGCTGTTGTATATCATTTGTTATTGTACATCATGTCTGCTGTTGTATACCATTTGTTATTGTACATCATGTCTGCTGTTGTATATCATTTGTTATTGTACATCATGTCTGCTGTTGTATATCATTTGTTATTGTACATCATGTCCGCTGTTGTATATCATTTGTTAGTGTACATCATGTCTGCTGCTGTATATCATTTGTTATTGTACATCATGTCTGCTGTTGTATACCATTTGTTATTGTACATCATGTCCGCTGTTGTATATCATTTGTTATTGTACATCATGTCCGCTGTTGTATATCATTTGTTATTGTACATCATGTCTGCTGTTGTATATCATTTGTTATTGTACATCATGTCTGCTGTTGTATATCATTTGTTATTGTACATCATGTCTGCTGTTGTATATCATTTGTTATTGTACATCATGTCCGCTGTTGTATATCATTTGTTAGTGTACATCATGTCTGCTGCTGTATATCATTTGTTATTGTACATCATGTCTGCTGTTGTATACCATTTGTTATTGTACATCATGTCCGCTGTTGTATATCATTTGTTATTGTACATCATGTCCGCTGTTGTATATCATTTGTTATTGTACATCATGTCTGCTGTTGTATATCATTTGTTATTGTACATCATGTCTGCTGTTGTATATCATTTGTTATTGTACATCATGTCTGCTGCTGTATATCATTTGTTATTGTACATCATGTCTGCTGTTGTATATCATTTGTTAGTGTACATCATGTCTGCTGCTGTATATCATTTGTTATTGTACATCATGTCTGCTGTTGTATATCATTTGTTATTGTACATCATGTCTGCTGTTGTATATCATTTGTTATTGTACATCATGTCTGCTGTTGTATATCATTTGTTATTGTACATCATGTCTGCTGTTGTATATCATTTGTTATTGTACATCATGTCCGCTGTTGTATATCATTTGTTAGTGTACATCATGTCTGCTGCTGTATATCATTTGTTATTGTACATCATGTCTGCTGTTGTATACCATTTGTTATTGTACATCATGTCCGCTGTTGTATATCATTTGTTATTGTACATCATGTCCGCTGTTGTATATCATTTGTTATTGTACATCATGTCTGCTGTTGTATACCATTTGTTATTGTACATCATGTCTGCTGTTGTATATCATTTGTTATTGTACATCATGTCTGCTGTTGTATATCATTTGTTATTGTAAGTAATGTCTGCTGTTGTATATCATTTGTTAGTGTACATCATGTCTGCTGTTGTATATCATTTGTTATTGTACATCATGTCTGCTGTTATATATCATTTGTTATTGTACATCATGTCTGCTGTTGTATATCATTTGTTATTGTAAGTAATGTCTGCTGTTGTATATCATTTGTTATGGTACATTATGTCTGCTGTTGTATATCATTTGTTATTGTACATCATGTCTGCTGTTGTATATCATTTGTTATTGTACATCATGTCCGCTGTTGTATATCATTTGTTAGTGTACATCATGTCTGCTGTTGTATATCATTTGTTAGTGTACATCATGTCTGCTGTTGTATATCATTTGTTAGTGTACATTATGTCTGCTGTTGTATATCATTTGTTATTGTACATCGTGTCTGCTGTTGTATATCATTTGTTATTGTACATCATGTCTGCTGTTGTATATCATTTGTTAGTGTACATCGTGTCTGCTGTTATATATCATTTGTTATGGTACATTATGTCTGCTGTTGTATATCATTTGTTAGTGTACATAATGTCTGCTGTTGTATATCATTTGTTATTGTACATCGTGTCTGCTGTTGTATATCATTTGTTAGTGTACATAATGTCTGCTGTTGTATATCATTTGTTATTGTACATAATGTCTGCTGTTGTATATCATTTGTTATTGTACATCGTGTCTGCTGTTGTATATCATTTGTTAGTGTACATCGTGTCTGCTGTTGTATATCATTTGTTATGGTACATTATGTCTGCTGTTGTATATCATTTGTTAGTGTACATAATGTCTGCTGTTGTATATCATTTGTTATTGTACATCGTGTCTGCTGTTGTATATCATTTGTTATTGTACATAATGTCTGCTGTTGTATATCATTTGTTATTGTACATCGTGTCTGCTGTTGTATATCATTTGTTATTGTACATCGTGTCTGCTGTTGTATATCATTTGTTATTGTACATCGTGTCTGCTGTTGTATATCATTTGTTAGTGTACATAATGTCTGCTGTTGTATATCATTTGTTAGTGTACATAATGTCTGCTGTTGTATATCATTTGTTATTGTACATCGTGTCTGCTGTTGTATATCATTTGTTAGTGTACATAATGTCTGCTGTTGTATATCATTTGTTATTGTACATCGTGTCTGCTGTTGTATATCATTTGTTAGTGTACATCGTGTCTGCTGTTGTATATCATTTGTTATTGTACATCGTGTCTGCTGTTGTATATCATTTGTTATTGTACATCGTGTCTGCTGTTGTATATCATTTGTTATTGTACATCATGTCCGCTGTTGTATATCATTTGTTATTGTACATCATGTCTGCTGTTGTATATCATTTGTTATTGTACATCATGTCCGCTGTTGTATATCATTTGTTATTGTACATCATGTCTGCTGTTGTATATCATTTGTTATTGTACATCATGTCCGCTGTTGTATATCATTTGTTATTGTAAGTAATGTCTGCTGTTGTATATCATTTGTTATGGTACATTATGTCTGCTGTTGTATATCATTTGTTATTGTACATCATGTCTGCTGTTGTATATCATTTGTTATTGTACATCATGTCCGCTGTTGTATATCATTTGTTAGTGTACATCATGTCTGCTGTTGTATATCATTTGTTATTGTACATCATGTCTGCTGTTATATATCATTTGTTATTGTACATCATGTCTGCTGTTGTATATCATTTGTTATTGTACATCATGTCTGCTGTTGTATATCATTTGTTAGTGTACATCATGTCTGCTGTTGTATATCATTTGTTAGTGTACATCATGTCTGCTGTTGTATATCATTTGTTAGTGTACATCATGTCTGCTGTTGTATATCATTTGTTATTGTAAGTAATGTCTGCTGTTGTATATCATTTGTTATTGTACATCATGTCTGCTGTTGTATATCATTTGTTATTGTACATCATGTCTGCTGTTGTATATCATTTGTTATTGTACATCATGTCTGCTGTTGTATACCATTTGTTATTGTACATCATGTCTGCTGCTGTATATCATTTGTTATTGTACATCATGTCTGCTGTTGTATATCATTTGTTATTGTACATCATGTCCGCTGTTGTATATCATTTGTTAGTGTACATCATGTCTGCTGCTGTATATCATTTGTTATTGTACATCATGTCTGCTGTTGTATACCATTTGTTATTGTACATCATGTCCGCTGTTGTATATCATTTGTTATTGTACATCATGTCCGCTGTTGTATATCATTTGTTATTGTACATCATGTCTGCTGTTGTATACCATTTGTTATTGTACATCATGTCTGCTGTTGTATATCATTTGTTATTGTACATCATGTCTGCTGTTGTATATCATTTGTTATTGTACATCATGTCCGCTGTTGTATATCATTTGTTAGTGTACATCATGTCTGCTGCTGTATATCATTTGTTATTGTACATCATGTCTGCTGTTGTATACCATTTGTTATTGTACATCATGTCCGCTGTTGTATATCATTTGTTATTGTACATCATGTCCGCTGTTGTATATCATTTGTTATTGTACATCATGTCTGCTGTTGTATATCATTTGTTATTGTACATCATGTCTGCTGTTGTATATCATTTGTTATTGTACATCATGTCTGCTGTTGTATATCATTTGTTATTGTACATCATGTCCGCTGTTGTATATCATTTGTTAGTGTACATCATGTCTGCTGCTGTATATCATTTGTTATTGTACATCATGTCTGCTGTTGTATACCATTTGTTATTGTACATCATGTCCGCTGTTGTATATCATTTGTTATTGTACATCATGTCCGCTGTTGTATATCATTTGTTATTGTACATCATGTCTGCTGTTGTATATCATTTGTTATTGTACATCATGTCTGCTGTTGTATATCATTTGTTATTGTACATCATGTCTGCTGCTGTATATCATTTGTTATTGTACATCATGTCTGCTGTTGTATATCATTTGTTAGTGTACATCATGTCTGCTGCTGTATATCATTTGTTATTGTACATCATGTCTGCTGTTGTATATCATTTGTTATTGTACATCATGTCTGCTGTTGTATATCATTTGTTATTGTACATCATGTCTGCTGTTGTATATCATTTGTTATTGTACATCATGTCTGCTGTTGTATATCATTTGTTATTGTACATCATGTCCGCTGTTGTATATCATTTGTTAGTGTACATCATGTCTGCTGCTGTATATCATTTGTTATTGTACATCATGTCTGCTGTTGTATACCATTTGTTATTGTACATCATGTCCGCTGTTGTATATCATTTGTTATTGTACATCATGTCCGCTGTTGTATATCATTTGTTATTGTACATCATGTCTGCTGTTGTATACCATTTGTTATTGTACATCATGTCTGCTGTTGTATATCATTTGTTATTGTACATCATGTCTGCTGTTGTATATCATTTGTTATTGTAAGTAATGTCTGCTGTTATATATCATTTGTTATTGTACATCATGTCTGCTGTTGTATATCATTTGTTATTGTACATCATGTCTGCTGTTATATATCATTTGTTATTGTACATCATGTCTGCTGTTGTATATCATTTGTTATTGTAAGTAATGTCTGCTGTTGTATATCATTTGTTATGGTACATTATGTCTGCTGTTGTATATCATTTGTTATTGTACATCATGTCTGCTGTTGTATATCATTTGTTATTGTACATCATGTCCGCTGTTGTATATCATTTGTTAGTGTACATCATGTCTGCTGTTGTATATCATTTGTTAGTGTACATCATGTCTGCTGTTGTATATCATTTGTTAGTGTACATTATGTCTGCTGTTGTATATCATTTGTTATTGTACATCGTGTCTGCTGTTGTATATCATTTGTTATTGTACATCATGTCTGCTGTTGTATATCATTTGTTAGTGTACATCGTGTCTGCTGTTATATATCATTTGTTATGGTACATTATGTCTGCTGTTGTATATCATTTGTTAGTGTACATAATGTCTGCTGTTGTATATCATTTGTTATTGTACATCGTGTCTGCTGTTGTATATCATTTGTTAGTGTACATAATGTCTGCTGTTGTATATCATTTGTTATTGTACATAATGTCTGCTGTTGTATATCATTTGTTATTGTACATCGTGTCTGCTGTTGTATATCATTTGTTAGTGTACATCGTGTCTGCTGTTGTATATCATTTGTTATGGTACATTATGTCTGCTGTTGTATATCATTTGTTAGTGTACATAATGTCTGCTGTTGTATATCATTTGTTATTGTACATCGTGTCTGCTGTTGTATATCATTTGTTAGTGTACATAATGTCTGCTGTTGTATATCATTTGTTATTGTACATAATGTCTGCTGTTGTATATCATTTGTTATTGTACATCGTGTCTGCTGTTGTATATCATTTGTTATTGTACATCGTGTCTGCTGTTGTATATCATTTGTTAGTGTACATAATGTCTGCTGTTGTATATCATTTGTTAGTGTACATAATGTCTGCTGTTGTATATCATTTGTTAAGGTACATCATGTCTGCTGTTGTATATCATTTGTTAAGGTACATCATGTCTGCTGTTGTATATCATTTGTTAGTGTACATAATGTCTGATGTTGTATATCATTTGTTATTGTACATCATGTCTGATGTTGTATATCATTTGTTATTGTACATCATGTCTGCTGTTGTATATCATTTGTTAGTGTACATCATGTCTGCTGTTGTATATCATTTGTTATTGTACATCATGTCTGCTGTTGTATATCATTTGTTATTGTACATCATGTCTGCTGTTGTATATCATTTGTTATTGTACATAATGTCCGCTGTTGTATATCATTTGTTATTGTACATCATGTCTGCTGTTGTATATCATTTGTTAGTGTACATCGTGTCTGCTGTTGTATATCATTTGTTATTGTACATCATGTCTGCTGTTGTATATCATTTGTTATTGTACATCATGTCTGCTGTTGTATATCATTTGTTAAGGTACATCATGTCTGCTGTTGTATATCATTTGTTAGTGTACATAATGTCTGATGTTGTATATCATTTGTTATTGTACATCATGTCTGATGTTGTATATCATTTGTTATTGTACATCATGTCTGCTGTTGTATATCATTTGTTATTGTACATAATGTCCGCTGTTGTATATCATTTGTTATTGTACATCATGTCTGCTGTTGTATATCATTTGTTAGTGTACATCGTGTCTGCTGTTGTATATCATTTGTTATTGTACATCATGTCTGCTGTTGTATATCATTTGTTAAGGTACATCATGTCTGCTGTTGTATATCATTTGTTAGTGTACATAATGTCTGATGTTGTATATCATTTGTTATTGTACATCATGTCTGATGTTGTATATCATTTGTTATTGTACATCATGTCTGCTGTTGTATATCATTTGTTAGTGTACATAATGTCTGATGTTGTATATCATTTGTTATTGTACATCATGTCCGCTGTTGTATATCAATTGTTATTGTACATCATGTCTGCTGTTGTATATCATTTGTTATTGTACATCATGTCTGATGTTGTATATCATTTGTTATTGTACATCATGTCCGCTGTTGTATATCAATTGTTATTGTACATCATGTCTGATGTTGTATATCATTTGTTATTGTACATCATGTCTGATGTTGTATATCATTTGTTATTGTACATCATGTCTGCTGTTGTATATCATTTGTTAGTGTACATAATGTCTGATGTTGTATATCATTTGTTATTGTACATCATGTCCGCTGTTGTATATCATTTGTTAGTGTACATCATGTCTGATGTTGTATATCATTTGTTAGTGTACATCATGTCTGATGTTGTATATCATTTGTTATTGTACATCATGTCCGCTGTTGTATATCATTTGTTAGTGTACATCATGTCTGCTGTTGTATATCATTTGTTAGTGTACATCATGTCTGATGTTGTATATCATTTGTTAGTGTACATCATGTCTGATGTTGTATATCATTTGTTATTGTACATCATGTCCGCTGTTGTATATCATTTGTTAGTGTACATCATGTCTGCTGTTGTATATCATTTGTTAGTGTACATCATGTCTGATGTTGTATATCATTTGTTATTGTACATCATGTCTGCTGTTGTATATCATTTGTTAGTGTACATAATGTCTGATGTTGTATATCATTTGTTATTGTACATCATGTCCGCTGTTGTATATCAATTGTTATTGTACATCATGTCTGCTGTTGTATATCATTTGTTATTGTACATCATGTCTGCTGTTGTATATCATTTGTTAGTGTACATCATGTCTGCTGTTGTATATCATTTGTTATTGTACATCATGTCTGCTGTTGTATATCATTTGTTATTGTACATCATGTCTGCTGTTGTATATCATTTGTTAGTGTACATCATGTCTGATGTTGTATATCATTTGTTAGTGTACATCATGTCTGCTGTTGTATATCATTTGTTATTGTACATCATGTCTGCTGTTGTATATCATTTGTTATTGTACATCATGTCTGCTGTTGTATATCATTTGTTATTGTACATAATGTCCGCTGTTGTATATCATTTGTTATTGTACATCATGTCTGCTGTTGTATATCATTTTTTAAGGTACATCATGTCTGCTGTTGTATATCATTTGTTAGTGTACATCATGTCTGCTGTTGTATATCATTTGTTATTGTAAGTAATGTCCGCTGTTGTATATCATTTGTTATTGTACATCATGTCTGCTGTTGTATATCATTTTTTAAGGTACATCATGTCTGCTGTTGTATATCATTTGTTAGTGTACATCATGTCTGCTGTTGTATATCATTTGTTATTGTAAGTAATGTCTGATGTTGTATATCATTTGTTATTGTACATCATGTCTGATGTTGTATATCATTTGTTATTGTACATCATGTCTGCTGTTGTATATCATTTGTTAGTGTACATAATGTCTGATGTTGTATATCATTTGTTAGTGTACATCATGTCTGCTGTTGTATATCATTTGTTATTGTACATCATGTCTGCTGTTGTATATCATTTGTTATTGTACATCATGTCTGCTGTTGTATATCATTTGTTATTGTACATAATGTCCGCTGTTGTATATCATTTGTTATTGTACATCATGTCTGCTGTTGTATATCATTTTTTAAGGTACATCATGTCTGCTGTTGTATATCATTTGTTAGTGTACATCATGTCTGCTGTTGTATATCATTTGTTATTGTAAGTAATGTCTGATGTTGTATATCATTTGTTATTGTACATCATGTCTGATGTTGTATATCATTTGTTATTGTACATCATGTCTGCTGTTGTATATCATTTGTTAGTGTACATAATGTCTGATGTTGTATATCATTTGTTAGTGTACATCATGTCTGCTGTTGTATATCATTTGTTATTGTACATCATGTCCGCTGTTGTATATCATTTGTTATTGTACATCATGTCTGCTGTTGTATATCATTTGTTATTGTACATCATGTCCGCTGTTGTATATCATTTGTTATTGTACATCATGTCTGCTGTTGTATATCATTTGTTATTGTACATCATGTCTGCTGTTGTATATCATTTGTTAGTGTACATCATGTCTGCTGTTGTATATCATTTGTTATTGTATATCATGTCTGCTGTTGTATATCATTTGTTATTGTAGATCATGTCTGCTGTTATATATCATTTGTTAGTGTCCATCATGTCTGCTGTTGTATATCATTTGTTATTGTACATCATGTCTGCTGTTGTATATCATTTGTTATTGTACATCATGTCTGCTGTTGTATATCATTTGTTAGTGTACATCATGTCTGCTGTTGTATATCATTTGTTAGTGTACATCATGTCTGCTGTTGTATATCATTTGTTATTGTACATCATGTCCGCTGTTATATTTCATTTGTTATTGTACATCATGTCCGCTGTTATATATCATTTGTTAGTGTACATAATGTCCGCTGTTGTATATCATTTGTTATTGTACATCATGTCTGCTGTTGTATATCATTTGTTAGTGTACATCATGTCTGCTGTTATATATCATTTGTTAGTGTACATCATGTCTGCTGTTGTATATCATTTGTTATGGTACATAATGTCCGCTGTTGTATATCATTTGTTATTGTACATCATGTCCGCTGTTGTATATCATTTGTTATTGTACATAATGTCTGCTGTTGTATATCATTTGTTATTGTACATAATGTCTGCTGTTGTATATCATTTGTTAGTGTACATCATGTCTGCTGTTGTATATCATTTGTTAGTGTACATCATGTCTGCTGTTGTATATCATTTGTTAGTGTACATCATGTCTGCTGTTATATATCATTTGTTAGTGTACATCATGTCTGCTGTTATATATCATTTGTTATTGTACATCATGTCCGCTGTTATATATCATTTGTTAGTGTACATAATGTCTGCTGTTGTATATCATTTGTTATTGTACATCATGTCCGCTGTTATATATCATTTGTTAGTGTACATAATGTCTGCTGTTGTATATCATTTGTTATTGTACATCATGTCTGCTGTTGTATATCATTTGTTATTGTACATCATGTCTGATGTTGTATATCATTTGTTAGTGTACATAATGTCTGATGTTGTATATCATTTGTTATTGTACATCATGTCTGATGTTGTATATCATTTGTTAGTGTACATAATGTCTGATGTTGTATATCATTTGTTAGTGTACATAATGTCTGATGTTGTATATCATTTGTTATTGTACATCATGTCCGCTGTTGTATATCATTTGTTATTGTACATCATGTCTGCTGTTGTATATCATTTGTTATTGTACATCATGTCATCTGTTATATATCATTTGTTAGTGTACATCATGTCTGCTGTTGTATATCATTTGTTAGTGTACATAAAGTCTGATGTTGTATATCATTTGTTAGTGTACATAATGTCTGATGTTGTATATCATTTGTTATTGTACATCATGTCTGCTGTTATATATCATTTGTTAGTGTACATAATGTCTGATGTTGTATATCATTTGTTAGTGTACATAATGTCTGATGTTGTATATCATTTGTTATTGTACATCATGTCTGATGTTGTATATCATTTGTTAGTGTACATAATGTCTGATGTTGTATATCATTTGTTAGTGTACATAATGTCTGATGTTGTATATCATTTGTTATTGTACATCATGTCCGCTGTTGTATATCATTTGTTATTGTACATCATGTCTGCTGTTGTATATCATTTGTTATTTTACATCATGTCCGCTGTTATATATCATTTGTTATTGTACATCATGTCTGCTGTTGTATATCATTTGTTAGTGTACATAATGTCTGATGTTGTATATCATTTGTTAGTGTACATAATGTCTGATGTTGTATATCATTTGTTATTGTACATCATGTCTGCTGTTATATATCATTTGTTATTGTACATCATGTCTGCTGTTGTATATCATTTGTTATTGTACATAATGTCTGCTGTTATATATCATTTGTTAGTGTACATCATGTCTGCTGTTATATATCATTTGTTAGTGTACATCATGTCTGCTGTTGTATATCATTTGTTATTGTACATCATGTCTGCTGTTATATATCATTTGTTATTGTACATCATGTCTGCTGTTATATATCATTTCTTAGTGTACATCATGTCTGCTGTTGTATATCATTTGTTATTGTACATCATGTCTGCTGTTATATATCATTTGTTATTGTCCATCTTGTCTGCTGTTGTATATCATTTGTTATTGTACATCATGTCTGCTGTTGTATATCATTTGTTATTGTACATCATGTCTGCTGTTGTATATCATTTATTATTGTACATCATGTCTGCTGTTGTATATCATTTGTTATTGTACATCATGTCTGCTGTTGTATATCATTTGTTATTGTACATCATGTCTGCTGTTGTATATCATTTGTTATTGTACATCATGTCTGCTGTTGTATATCATTTGTTATGGTACATAATGTCCGCTGTTGTATATCATTTGTTATTGTACATCATGTCTGCTGTTGTATATCATTTGTTATTGTATATCATGCCTGCTGTTATATATCATTTGTTATTGTACATCATGTCTGCTGTTATATATCATTTGTTATTGTAGATCATGTCTGCTGTTGTATATCATTTGTTATTGTACATAATGTCTGCTGTTGTATATCATTTGTTAAGGTACATCATGTCCGCTGTTATATATCATTTGTTATTGTACATCATGTCTGCTGTTGTATATCATTTGTTATTGTATATCATGCCTGCTGTTATATATCATTTGTTAGTGTACATCATGTCTGCTGTTATATATCATTTGTTAGTGTACATCATGTCTGCTGTTATATATCATTTGTTATTGTACATCATGTCCGCTGTTGTATATCATTTGTTAGTGTACATCATGTCTGCTGTTGTATATCATTTGTTAGTGTACATCATGTCTGCTGTTATATATCATTTGTTATTGTACATCATGTCCGCTGTTATATATCATTTGTTAGTGTACATAATGTCTGCTGTTGTATATCATTTGTTATTGTACATCATGTCCGCTGTTATATATCATTTGTTAGTGTACATAATGTCTGCTGTTGTATATCATTTGTTATTGTACATCATGTCTGATGTTGTATATCATTTGTTAGTGTACATCATGTCTGCTGTTGTATATCATTTGTTATTGTACATCATGTCTGCTGTTGTATATCATTTGTTATTGTACATCATGTCTGATGTTGTATATCATTTGTTAGTGTACATAATGTCTGATGTTGTATATCATTTGTTATTGTACATCATGTCTGATGTTGTATATCATTTGTTAGTGTACATAATGTCTGATGTTGTATATCATTTGTTAGTGTACATAATGTCTGATGTTGTATATCATTTGTTATTGTACATCATGTCCGCTGTTGTATATCATTTGTTATTGTACATCATGTCTGCTGTTGTATATCATTTGTTATTGTACATCATGTCATCTGTTATATATCATTTGTTAGTGTACATAATGTCTGCTGTTGTATATCATTTGTTAATGTACATAATGTCTGCTGTTGTATATCATTTGTTATTGTACATCATGTCATCTGTTATATATCATTTGTTATTGTACATCATGTCATCTGTTATATATCATTTGTTAGTGTACATAATGTCTGCTGTTGTATATCATTTGTTATTGTACATCATGTCATCTGTTATATATCATTTGTTATTGTACATCATGTCATCTGTTATATATCATTTGTTATTGTACATCATGTCTGCTGTTGTATATCATTTGTTAGTGTACATAATGTCTGCTGTTGTATATCATTTGTTATTGTACATAATGTCTGCTGTTGTATATCATTTGTTATTGTACATCATGTCATCTGTTATATATCATTTGTTATTGTACATCATGTCTGCTGTTGTATATCATTTGTTAGTGTACATCATGTCTGCTGTTGTATATCATTTGTTAGTGTACATAATGTCTGATGTTGTATATCATTTGTTAGTGTACATAATGTCTGATGTTGTATATCATTTGTTATTGTACATCATGTCTGCTGTTATATATCATTTGTTAGTGTACATAATGTCTGATGTTGTATATCATTTGTTAGTGTACATAATGTCTGATGTTGTATATCATTTGTTATTGTACATCATGTCTGATGTTGTATATCATTTGTTAGTGTACATAATGTCTGATGTTGTATATCATTTGTTAGTGTACATAATGTCTGATGTTGTATATCATTTGTTATTGTACATCATGTCCGCTGTTGTATATCATTTGTTATTGTACATCATGTCTGCTGTTGTATATCATTTGTTATTGTACATCATGTCCGCTGTTATATATCATTTGTTATTGTACATCATGTCTGCTGTTGTATATCATTTGTTAGTGTACATAATGTCTGATGTTGTATATCATTTGTTAGTGTACATAATGTCTGATGTTGTATATCATTTGTTATTGTACATCATGTCTGCTGTTATATATCATTTGTTATTGTACATCATGTCTGCTGTTGTATATCATTTGTTATTGTACATAATGTCTGCTGTTATATATCATTTGTTAGTGTACATCATGTCTGCTGTTATATATCATTTGTTATTGTACATCATGTCTGCTGTTGTATATCATTTGTTATTGTATATCATGCCTGCTGTTATATATCATTTGTTAGTGTACATCATGTCTGCTGTTGTATATCATTTGTTATTTTAGATCATGTCTGCTGTTATATATCATTTGTTAAGGTACATCATGTCTGCTGTTGTATATCATTTGTTATTGTACATCATGTCTGCTGTTGTATATCATTTGTTATTGTACATCATGTCTGCTGTTATATATCATTTGTTATTGTAGATCATGTCTGCTGTTGTATATCATTTGTTATTGTACATAATGTCTGCTGTTGTATATCATTTGTTAAGGTACATCATGTCTGCTGTTATATATCATTTGTTATTGTACATCATGTCCGCTGTTGTATATCATTTGTTATTGTACATCATGTCCGCTGTTGTATATCATTTGTTAATGTCCATCATGTCCGCTGTTGTATATCATTTGTTAGTGTACATCATGTCTGATGTTGTATATCATTTGTTAGTGTACATCATGTCTGCTGTTGTATATCATTTGTTAGTGTACATCATGTCTGATGTTGTATATAATTTGTTATTGTACATCATGTCTGCTGTTGTATATCATTTGTTATTGTACATCATGTCCGCTGTTATATATCATTTGTTATGGTACATCATGTCTGCTGTTGTATATCATTTGTTAGTGTACATAATGTCTGATGTTGTATATCATTTGTTATTGTACATCATGTCTGCTGTTGTATATCATTTGTTATGGTACATCATGTCTGCTGTTATATATCATTTGTTAGTGTACATCATGTCTGCTGTTGTATATCATTTGTTAGTGTACATCATGTCTGATGTTGTATATCATTTGTTATTGTACATCATGTCCGCTGTTGTATATCATTTGTTATTGTACATCATGTCTGCTGTTGTATATCATTTGTTATTGTACATCATGTCTGCTGTTATATATCATTTGTTATGGTACATCATGTCTGCTGTTGTATATCATTTGTTAGTGTACATCATGTCTGATGTTGTATATCATTTGTTATTGTACATCATGTCTGCTGTTGTATATCATTTGTTATGGTACATCATGTCTGCTGTTATATATCATTTGTTATGGTACATCATGTCTGCTGTTGTATATCATTTGTTAGTGTACATAATGTCTGATGTTGTATATCATTTGTTAAGGTACATCATGTCTGCTGTTATATATCATTTGTTATTGTACATCATGTCCGCTGTTGTATATCATTTGTTATTGTACATCATGTCCGCTGTTGTATATCATTTGTTAATGTCCATCATGTCCGCTGTTGTATATCATTTGTTAGTGTACATCATGTCTGATGTTGTATATCATTTGTTAGTGTACATCATGTCTGCTGTTGTATATCATTTGTTAGTGTACATCATGTCTGATGTTGTATATAATTTGTTATTGTACATCATGTCTGCTGTTGTATATCATTTGTTATGGTACATCATGTCTGCTGTTATATATCATTTGTTATGGTACATCATGTCTGCTGTTGTATATCATTTGTTAGTGTACATAATGTCTGATGTTGTATATCATTTGTTATTGTACATCATGTCCGCTGTTGTATATCATTTGTTATTGTACATCATGTCTGCTGTTGTATATCATTTGTTATTGTACATCATGTCCGCTGTTATATATCATTTGTTATTGTACATCATGTCTGCTGTTGTATATCATTTGTTATTGTACATCATGTCCGCTGTTATATATCATTTGTTATTGTACATCATGTCTGCTGTTGTATATCATTTGTTAGTGTACATAATGTCTATTGTTGTATATCATTTGTTAGTGTACATAATGTCTGATGTTGTATATCATTTGTTATTGTACATCATGTCTGCTGTTATATATCATTTGTTATTGTACATCATGTCTGCTGTTGTATATCATTTGTTATTGTACATAATGTCTGCTGTTATATATCATTTGTTAGTGTACATCATGTCTGCTGTTATATATCATTTGTTATTGTAGATCATGTCTGCTGTTGTATATCATTTGTTATTGTACATCATGTCTGCTGTTGTATATCATTTGTTAAGGTACATCATGTCTGCTGTTATATATCATTTGTTATTGTACATCATGTCCGCTGTTGTATATCATTTGTTATTGTACATCATGTCCGCTGTTGTATATCATTTGTTAATGTCCATCATGTCCGCTGTTGTATATCATTTGTTAGTGTACATCATGTCTGATGTTGTATATCATTTGTTAGTGTACATCATGTCTGCTGTTGTATATAATTTGTTAGTGTACATCATGTCTGATGTTGTATATAATTTGTTATTGTACATCATGTCTGCTGTTGTATATCATTTGTTATGGTACATCATGTCTGCTGTTATATATCATTTGTTATTGTACATAATGTCTGATGTTGTATATCATTTGTTATTGTATATCATGCCTGTTGTTGTATATCATTTGTTATTGTACATCATGTCTGCTGTTGTAAATCATTTGTTATTGTATATCATGTCTGCTGTTGTATATCATTTGTTATTGTATATCATGTCTGCTGTTGTATATCATTTGTTATTGTAGATCATGTCTGCTGTTATATATCATTTGTTATTGTACATCATGTATGCTGTTGTATATCATTTGTTATTGTACATCATGTCTGCTGTTATATATCATTTGTTATTGTACATCATGTCTGCTGTTATATATCATTTGTTATTGTACATCATGTCTGCTGTTGTATATCATTTGTTATTGTACATCATGTCTGCTGTTGTATATCATTTGTTATTGTAGATCATGTCTGCTGTTGTATATCATTTGTTATTGTACATCATGTCTGCTGTTATATATCATTTGTTAGTGTACATCATGTCTGCTGTTATATATCATTTGTTATTGTACATCATGTCTGCTGTTGTATATCATTTGTTATTGTACATCGTGTCTGCTGTTGTATATCATTTGTTATTGTACATCATGTCCGCTGTTATATATCATTTGTTATTGTACATAATGTCTGCTGTTGTATATCATTTGTTATTGTACATAATGTCTGCTGTTGTATATCATTTGTTATTGTACATCATGTCCGCTGTTATATATCATTTGTTAGTGTACATAATGTCTGATGTTGTATATCATTTGTTAGTGTACATCATGTCTGCTGTTATATATCATTTGTTATTGTACATCATGTCCGCTGTTGTATATCATTTGTTAGTGTACATCATGTCTGCTGTTGTATATCATTTGTTATGGTACATCATGTCTGCTGTTATATATCATTTGTTATTGTACATAATGTCTGATGTTGTATATCATTTGTTAGTGTACATCATGTCTGCTGTTATATATCATTTGTTATTGTACATCATGTCCGCTGTTGTATATCATTTGTTAGTGTACATCATGTCTGCTGTTGTATATCATTTGTTAGTGTACATCATGTCTGCTGTTGTATATCATTTGTTAGTGTACATCATGTCCGCTGTTGTATATCATTTGTTAGTGTACATCATGTCTGCTGTTGTATATCATTTGTTAGTGTACATCATGTCTGCTGTTGTATATCATTTGTTAGTGTACATCATGTCTGCTGTTGTATATCATTTGTTAGTGTACATCATGTCCGCTGTTGTATATCATTTGTTAGTGTACATCATGTCTGCTGTTGTATATCATTTGTTAGTGTACATCATGTCCGCTGTTGTATATCATTTGTTAGTGTACATCATGTCTGCTGTTGTATATCATTTGTTAGTGTACATCATGTCTGCTGTTATATATCATTTGTTATTGTCCATCATGTCTGCTGTTGTATATCATTTGTTATTGTACATCATGTCTGCTGTTGTATATCATTTGTTATTGTACATCATGTCTGCTGTTGTATATCATTTGTTAGTGTACATCATGTCTGCTGTTATATATCATTTGTTATTGTACATCATGTCTGCTGTTGTATATCATTTGTTATTGTACATCATGTCCGCTGTTGTATATCATTTGTTAGTGTACATCATGTCTGCTGTTGTATATCATTTGTTATTGTCCATCATGTCTGCTGTTGTATATCATTTGTTATTGTACATCATGTCTGCTGTTGTATATCATTTGTTAGTGTACATCATGTCTGCTGTTATATATCATTTGTTATTGTCCATCATGTCTGCTGTTGTATATCATTTGTTATTGTACATCATGTCTGCTGTTGTATATCATTTGTTAGTGTACATCATGTCTGCTGTTGTATATCATTTGTTAGTGTACATCATGTCTGCTGTTGTATATCATTTGTTAGTGTACATCATGTCTGCTGTTATATATCATTTGTTATTGTACATCATGTCTGCTGTTGTATATCATTTGTTATTGTACATCATGTCCGCTGTTGTATATCATTTGTTATTGTAGATCATGTCTGCTGTTGTATATCATTTGTTATTGTACATCATGTCTGCTGTTGTATATCATTTGTTAGTGTACATCATGTCTGCTGTTATATATCATTTGTTATTGTACATCATGTCTGCTGTTGTATATCATTTGTTATTGTACATCATGTCCGCTGTTGTATATCATTTGTTATTGTAGATCATGTCTGCTGTTGTATATCATTTGTTATTGTACATCATGTCCGCTGTTGTATATCATGTGTTATTGTACATCATGTCTGCTGTTGTATATCATTTGTTATTGTACATCATGTCTGCTGTTGTATATCATTTGTTAGTGTACATCATGTCTGCTGTTGTATATCATTTGTTATTGTACATCATGTCTGCTGTTGTATATCATTTGTTATTGTACATCATGTCTGCTGTTATATATCATTTGTTATTGTACATCATGTCTGCTGTTGTATATCATTTGTTATTGTACATCATGTCTGCTGTTGTATATCATTTGTTATTGTACATCATGTCCGCTGTTGTATATCATTTGTTATTGTAGATCATGTCTGCTGTTGTATATCATTTGTTATTGTAGATCATGTCTGCTGTTGTATATCATTTGTTATTGTACATCATGTCTGCTGTTGTATATCATTTGTTATGGTACATCATGTCTGCTGTTATATATCATTTGTTATTGTAGATCATGTCTGCTGTTGTATATCATTTGTTAGTGTACATCATGTCTGCTGTTATATATCATTTGTTATTGTACATCATGTCTGCTGTTGTATATCATTTGTTAGTGTACATCATGTCCGCTGTTGTATATCATTTGTTATTGTAGATCATGTCTGCTGTTGTATATCATTTGTTATTGTACATCATGTCCGCTGTTGTATATCATTTGTTATTGTACATCATGTCTGCTGTTGTATATCATTTGTTAGTGTACATCATGTCTGCTGTTGTATATCATTTGTTATTGTACATCATGTCTGCTGTTGTATATCATTTGTTATTGTACATCATGTCTGCTGTTATATATCATTTGTTATTGTACATCATGTCTGCTGTTGTATATCATTTGTTATTGTACATCATGTCTGCTGTTGTATATCATTTGTTATTGTACATCATGTCTGCTGTTGTATATCATTTGTTAGTGTACATCATGTCTGCTGTTGTATATCATTTGTTAGTGTACATCATGTCTGCTGTTGTATATCATTTGTTATTGTACATCATGTCTGCTGTTGTATATCATTTGTTATTGTACATCATGTCTGCTGTTATATATCATTTGTTATTGTACATCATGTCTGCTGTTGTATATCATTTGTTATTGTACATCATGTCTGCTGTTGTATATCATTTGTTAGTGTACATCATGTCTGCTGTTGTATATCATTTGTTATTGTACATCATGTCTGCTGTTGTATATCATTTGTTATTGTACATCATGTCTGCTGTTATATATCATTTGTTATTGTACATCATGTCTGCTGTTGTATATCATTTGTTATTGTACATCATGTCTGCTGTTGTATATCATTTGTTAGTGTACATCATGTCTGCTGTTGTATATCATTTGTTATTGTACATCATGTCTGCTGTTGTATATCATTTGTTATTGTACATCATGTCTGCTGTTGTATATCATTTGTTATTGTACATCATGTCTGCTGTTATATATCATTTGTTATTGTACATCATGTCTGCTGTTGTATATCATTTGTTATTGTACATCATGTCCGCTGTTGTATATCATTTGTTATTGTAGATCATGTCTGCTGTTGTATATCATTTGTTATTGTAGATCATGTCTGCTGTTGTATATCATTTGTTATTGTACATCATGTCTGCTGTTATATATCATTTGTTATTGTACATCATGTCTGCTGTTGTATATCATTTGTTAGTTTACATCATGTCCGCTGTTGTATATCATTTGTTATTGTAGATCATGTCTGCTGTTGTATATCATTTGTTATTGTACATCATGTCCGCTGTTGTATATCATTTGTTATTGTACATCATGTCTGCTGTTGTATATCATTTGTTATTGTACATCATGTCTGCTGTTGTCTATCATTTGTTATTGTACATCATGTCTGCTGTTGTATATCATTTGTTAGTGTACATCATGTCTGCTGTTGTATATCATTTGTTATTGTACATCATGTCTGCTGTTGTATATCATTTGTTATTGTACATCATGTCTGCTGTTGTATATCATTTGTTATTGTACATCATGTCTGCTGTTGTATATCATTTGTTATTGTACATCATGTCTGCTGTTGTATATCATTTGTTATTGTATATCATGTCTGCTGTTGTATATCATTTGTTATTGTCCATCATGTCTGCTGTTGTATATCATTTGTTAGTGTCCATCATGTCTGCTGTTGTATATCATTTGTTAGTGTCCATCATGTCTGCTGTTGTATATCATTTGTTATTGTACATCATGTCTGCTGTTGTATATCATTTGTTATTGTATATCATGTCTGCTGTTGTATATCATTTGTTATTGTCCATCATGTCTGCTGTTGTATATCATTTGTTAGTGTCCATCATGTCTGCTGTTGTATATCATTTGTTATTGTCCATCATGTCTGCTGTTGTATATCATTTGTTATTGTCCATCATGTCTGCTGTTGTATATCATTTGTTAGTGTCCATCATGTCTGCTGTTGTATATCATTTGTTAGTGTACATCATGTCTGCTGTTGTATATCATTTGTTATTGTACATCATGTCTGCTGTTGTATATCATTTGTTATTGTAGATCATGTCTGCTGTTGTATATCATTTGTTATTGTACATCATGTCTGCTGTTGTATATCATTTGTTAGTGTCCATCATGTCTGCTGTTGTATATCATTTGTTATGGTACATCATGTCCGCTGTTGTATATCATTTGTTATTGTACATCATGTCTGCTGTTGTATATCATTTGTTATTGTAGATCATGTCTGCTGTTGTATATCATATGTTATGGTACATCATGTCTGCTGTTGTATATCATTTGTTATTGTACATCATGTCTGCTGTTGTATATCATTTGTTAGTGTCCATCATGTCTGCTGTTGTATATCATTTGTTATGGTACATCATGTCCGCTGTTGTATATCATTTGTTATTGTACATCATGTCTGCTGTTGTATATAATTTGTTATTGTACATCATGTCTGCTGTTGTATATCATTTGTTATTGTAGATCATGTCTGCTGTTGTATATCATTTGTTATTGTACATCATGTCCGCTGTTATATATCATTTGTTATTGTACATCATGTCTGCTGTTGTATATCATTTGTTAGTGTACATCATGTCTGCTGTTGTATATCATTTGTTAGTGTACATCATGTCTGCTGTTGTATATCATTTGTTATTGTAGATCATGTCTGCTGTTGTATATCATTTGTTATTGTACATCATGTCTGCTGTTGTATATCATTTGTTATTGTAGATCATGTCTGCTGTTGTATATCATTTGTTATTGTAGATCATGTCTGCTGTTGTATATCATTTGTTAGTGTACATCATGTCTGCTGTTGTATATCATTTGTTATTGTAGATCATGTCTGCTGTTGTATATCATTTGTTATTGTAGATCATGTCTGCTGTTATATATCATTTGTTATTGTACATCATGTCTGCTGTTGTATATCATTTGTTAGTGTACATCATGTCTGCTGTTGTATATCATTTGTTATTGTAGATCATGTCTGCTGTTGTATATCATTTGTTATTGTACATCATGTCCGCTGTTATATATCATTTGTTATTGTACATCATGTCTGCTGTTGTATATCATTTGTTAGTGTACATCATGTCTGCTGTTGTATATCATTTGTTATTGTAGATCATGTCTGCTGTTGTATATCATTTGTTAGTGTACATCATGTCTGCTGTTGTATATCATTTGTTATTGTAGATCATGTCTGCTGTTGTATATCATTTGTTATTGTACATCATGTCCGCTGTTATATATCATTTGTTATTGTACATCATGTCTGCTGTTGTATATCATTTGTTAGTGTACATCATGTCTGCTGTTGTATATCATTTGTTATTGTACATCATGTCTGCTGTTGTATATCATTTGTTATTGTACATCATGTCCGCTGTTATATATCATTTGTTATTGTACATCATGTCTGCTGTTGTATATCATTTGTTATTGTACATCATGTCTGCTGTTGTATATCATTTGTTATTGTACATCATGTCTGCTGTTGTATATCATTTGTTAGTGTACATCATGTCCGCTGTTATATATCATTTGTTATTGTACATCATGTCCGCTGTTATATATCATTTGTTATTGTACATCATGTCTGCTGTTGTATATCATTTGTTATTGTACATCATGTCTGCTGTTGTATATCATTTGTTATTGTACATCATGTCCGCTGTTATATATCATTTGTTATTGTACATCATGTCTGCTGTTGTATATCATTTGTTATTGTACATCATGTCTGCTGTTATATATCATTTCTTATTGTACATCATGTCTGCTGTTGTATATCATTTGTTATTGTACATCATGTCTGCTGTTATATATCATTTGTTATTGTACATCATGTCTGCTGTTGTATATCATTTGTTATTGTACATCATGTCTGCTGTTGTATATCATTTGTTATTGTACATCATGTCTGCTGTTGTATATCATTTGTTATTGTACATCATGTCTGCTGTTGTATATCATTTGTTATTGTACATCATGTCTGCTGTTGTATATCATTTGTTAGTGTACATCATGTCTGCTGTTATATATCATTTGTTATTGTACATCATGTCTGCTGTTGTATATCATTTGTTAGTGTACATCATGTCTGCTGTTGTATATCATTTGTTAGTGTACATCATGTCTGCTGTTGTATATCATTTGTTATTGTCCATCATGTCTGCTGTTGTATATCATTTGTTATTGTACATCATGTCTGCTGTTATATATCATTTGTTAGTGTACATCATGTCTGCTGTTATATATCATTTGTTAGTGTACATCATGTCCGCTGTTGTATATCATTTGTTATTGTACATCATGTCTGCTGTTATATATCATTTGTTAGTGTACATCATGTCTGCTGTTGTATATCATTTGTTATTGTCCATCATGTCTGCTGTTGTATATCATTTGTTATTGTCCATCATGTCTGCTGTTGTATATCATTTGTTATTGTCCATCATGTCTGCTGTTGTATATCATTTGTTATTGTACATCATGTCTGCTGTTATATATCATTTGTTAGTGTACATCATGTCTGCTGTTATATATCATTTGTTAGTGTACATCATGTCCGCTGTTGTATATCATTTGTTATTGTACATCATGTCTGCTGTTATATATCATTTGTTAGTGTACATCATGTCTGCTGTTGTATATCATTTGTTATTGTCCATCATGTCTGCTGTTGTATATCATTTGTTATTGTACATCATGTCTGCTGTTGTATATCATTTGTTATTGTACATCATGTCTGCTGTTATATATCATTTGTTAGTGTACATCATGTCTGCTGTTATATATCATTTGTTAGTGTACATCATGTCCGCTGTTGTATATCATTTGTTATTGTACATCATGTCTGCTGTTATATATCATTTGTTAGTGTACATCATGTCTGCTGTTGTATATCATTTGTTATTGTACATCATGTCTGCTGTTGTATATCATTTGTTATTGTACATCATGTCTGCTGTTGTATATCATTTGTTAAGGTACATCATGTCTGCTGTTATATATCATTTGTTAGTGTACATCATGTCCGCTGTTGTATATCATTTGTTATTGTACATCATGTCCGCTGTTGTATATCATTTGTTATTGTACATCATGTCTGCTGTTGTATATCATTTGTTATTGTACATCATGTCTGCTGTTGTATATCATTTGTTAAGGTACATCATGTCTGCTGTTATATATCATTTGTTAGTGTACATCATGTCCGCTGTTGTATATCATTTGTTATTGTACATCATGTCTGCTGTTATATATCATTTGTTAGTGTACATCATGTCTGCTGTTGTATATCATTTGTTATTGTACATCATGTCTGCTGTTGTATATCATTTGTTATTGTACATCATGTCTGCTGTTGTATATCATTTGTTAAGGTACATCATGTCTGCTGTTGTATATCATTTGTTAGTGTACATCATGTCTGCTGTTGTATATCATTTGTTATTGTACATCATGTCTGCTGTTGTATATCATTTGTTATTGTACATCATGTCTGCTGTTATATATCATTTGTTATTGTACATCATGTCTGCTGTTGTATATCATTTGTTATTGTACATCATGTCTGCTGTTGTATATCATTTGTTATTGTACATCATGTCTGCTGTTGTATATCATTTGTTAGTGTACATCATGTCTGCTGTTATATATCATTTGTTATTGTACATCATGTCTGCTGTTGTATATCATTTGTTAGTGTACATCATGTCTGCTGTTGTATATCATTTGTTATTGTACATCATGTCTGCTGTTGTATATCATTTGTTATTGTACACCATGTCCGCTGTTGTATATCATTTGTTATTGTACATCATGTCCGCTGTTATATATCATTTGTTATTGTACATCATGTCTGCTGTTGTATATCATTTGTTATTGTACATCATGTCCGCTGTTATATATCATTTGTTATTGTACATCATGTCTGCTGTTGTATATCATTTGTTATTGTACATCATGTCTGCTGTTGTATATCATTTGTTATTGTACATCATGTCTGCTGTTGTATATCATTTGTTATTGTACATCATGTCTGCTGTTGTATATCATTTGTTATTGTACATCATGTCTGCTGTTGTATATCATTTGTTATTGTACATCATGTCTGCTGTTGTATATCATTTGTTAGTGTACATCATGTCTGCTGTTATATATCATTTGTTATTGTACATCATGTCTGCTGTTGTATATCATTTGTTAGTGTACATCATGTCTGCTGTTGTATATCATTTGTTATTGTACATCATGTCTGCTGTTGTATATCATTTGTTATTGTACATCATGTCCGCTGTTATATATCATTTGTTATTGTACATCATGTCTGCTGTTGTATATCATTTGTTATTGTACATCATGTCCGCTGTTATATATCATTTGTTATTGTACATCATGTCTGCTGTTGTATATCATTTGTTATTGTACATCATGTCTGCTGTTGTATATCATTTGTTATTGTACATCATGTCTGCTGTTGTATATCATTTGTTAGTGTACATCATGTCTGCTGTTATATATCATTTGTTATTGTACATCATGTCTGCTGTTGTATATCATTTGTTATTGTACATCATGTCTGCTGTTGTATATCATTTGTTAGTGTACATCATGTCTGCTGTTATATATCATTTGTTATTGTACATCATGTCTGCTGTTGTATATCATTTGTTAGTGTACATCATGTCTGCTGTTGTATATCATTTGTTATTGTACATCATGTCTGCTGTTGTATATCATTTGTTATTGTACATCATGTCTGCTGTTGTATATCATTTGTTAGTGTACATCATGTCTGCTGTTATATATCATTTGTTATTGTACATCATGTCTGCTGTTGTATATCATTTGTTAGTGTACATCATGTCTGCTGTTATATATCATTTGTTATTGTACATCATGTCTGCTGTTGTATATCATTTGTTAGTGTACATCATGTCTGCTGTTGTATATCATTTGTTATTGTACATCATGTCTGCTGTTGTATATCATTTGTTAGTGTACATCATGTCTGCTGTTGTATATCATTTGTTAGTGTACATAATGTCCGCTGTTGTATATCATTTGTTATTGTACATCATGTCTGCTGTTGTATATCATTTGTTAGTGTACATCATGTCTGCTGTTATATATCATTTGTTATTGTACATCATGTCTGCTGTTGTATATCATTTGTTAGTGTACATCATGTCTGCTGTTGTATATCATTTGTTAGTGTACATCATGTCTGCTGTTGTATATCATTTGTTATTGTACATCATGTCTGCTGTTGTATATCATTTGTTATTGTACATCATGTCTGCTGTTGTATATCATTTGTTAGTGTACATCATGTCTGCTGTTGTATATCATTTGTTAGTGTACATCATGTCTGCTGTTATATATCATTTGTTATTGTACATCATGTCTGCTGTTGTATATCATTTGTTAGTGTACATCATGTCTGCTGTTATATATCATTTGTTATTGTACATCATGTCTGCTGTTGTATATCATTTGTTAGTGTACATCATGTCTGCTGTTGTATATCATTTGTTATTGTACATCATGTCTGCTGTTGTATATCATTTGTTATTGTACATCATGTCTGCTGTTGTATATCATTTGTTAGTGTACATCATGTCTGCTGTTATATATCATTTGTTATTGTACATCATGTCTGCTGTTGTATATCATTTGTTAGTGTACATCATGTCTGCTGTTGTATATCATTTGTTATTGTACATCATGTCTGCTGTTGTATATCATTTGTTATTGTACATCATGTCTGCTGTTGTATATCATTTGTTAGTGTACATCATGTCTGCTGTTATATATCATTTGTTATTGTACATCATGTCTGCTGTTGTATATCATTTGTTAGTGTACATCATGTCTGCTGTTATATATCATTTGTTATTGTACATCATGTCTGCTGTTGTATATCATTTGTTAGTGTACATCATGTCTGCTGTTGTATATCATTTGTTATTGTACATCATGTCTGCTGTTGTATATCATTTGTTATTGTACATCATGTCTGCTGTTGTATATCATTTGTTAGTGTACATCATGTCTGCTGTTATATATCATTTGTTATTGTACATCATGTCTGCTGTTGTATATCATTTGTTATTGTACATCATGTCTGCTGTTGTATATCATTTGTTAGTGTACATCATGTCTGCTGTTGTATATCATTTGTTATTGTACATCATGTCTGCTGTTGTATATCATTTGTAAGTGTACATCATGTCTGCTGTTATATATCATTTGTTATTGTACATCATGTCTGCTGTTATATATCATTTGTTATTGTAGATCATGTCCGCTGTTGTATATCATTTGTTATTGTAGATCATGTCTGCTGTTGTATATCATTTGTTATTGTACATCATGTCCGCTGTTGTATATCATTTGTTATTGTACATCATGTCTGCTGTTGTATATCATTTGTTATTGTACATCATGTCTGCTGTTGTATATCATTTGTTAGTGTACATCATGTCTGCTGTTATATATCATTTGTTATTGTACATCATGTCTGCTGTTGTATATCATTTGTTATTGTACATCATGTCTGCTGTTGTATATCATTTGTTAGTGTACATCATGTCTGCTGTTGTATATCATTTGTTATTGTACATCATGTCCGCTGTTGTATATCATTTGTTATTGTACATCATGTCTGCTGTTATATATCATTTGTTAAGGTACATCATGTCTGCTGTTGTATATCATTTGTTATTGTACATCATGTCTGCTGTTGTATATCATTTGTTATTGTACATCATGTCTGCTGTTGTATATCATTTGTTATTGTACATCATGTCTGCTGTTGTATATCATTTGTTATTGTACATCATGTCTGCTGTTGTATATCATTTGTTATTGTACATCATGTCTGCTGTTATATATCATTTGTTAAGGTACATCATGTCTGCTGTTATATATCATTTGTTATTGTACATCATGTCTGCTGTTGTATATCATTTGTTATTGTACATCATGTCTGCTGTTGTATATCATTTGTTATTGTACATCATGTCTGCTGTTGTATATCATTTGTTATTGTACATCATGTCTGCTGTTGTATATCATTTGTTAGTGTACATCATGTCTGCTGTTATATATCATTTGTTATTGTACATCATGTCTGCTGTTGTATATCATTTGTTATTGTACATCATGTCCGCTGTTGTATATCATTTGTTATTGTAGATCATGTCTGCTGTTGTATATCATTTGTTATTGTACATCATGTCCGCTGTTGTATATCATTTGTTATTGTACATCATGTCTGCTGTTGTATATCATTTGTTATTGTACATCATGTCTGCTGTTGTATATCATTTGTTAGTGTACATCATGTCTGCTGTTATATATCATTTGTTATTGTACATCATGTCTGCTGTTGTATATCATTTGTTATTGTACATCATGTCCGCTGTTGTATATCATTTGTTATTGTAGATCATGTCTGCTGTTGTATATCATTTGTTATTGTACATCATGTCCGCTGTTGTATATCATTTGTTATTGTACATCATGTCTGCTGTTGTATATCATTTGTTATTGTACATCATGTCTGCTGTTGTATATCATTTGTTATTGTACATCATGTCTGCTGTTGTATATCATTTGTTATTGTACATCATGTCTGCTGTCGTATATCATTTGTTATTGTACATCATGTCTGCTGTTGTATATCATTTGTTATTGTACATCATGTCTGCTGTTATATATCATTTGTTATTGTACATCATGTCTGCTGTTATATATCATTTGTTATTGTAGATCATGCCCGCTGTTGTATATCATTTGTTATTGTCCATCATGTCTGCTGTTGTATATCATTTGTTATTGTCCATCATGTCTGCTGTTGTATATCATTTGTTATTGTACATCATGTCTGCTGTTGTATATCATTTGTTATTGTACATCATGTCCGCTGTTGTATATCATTTGTTATTGTACATCATGTCTGCTGTTGTATATCATTTGTTAGTGTACATCATGTCTGCTGTTGTATATCATTTGTTATTGTACATCATGTCTGCTGTTGTATATCATTTGTTAGTGTACATCATGTCTGCTGTTGTATATCATTTGTTATTGTACATCATGTCTGCTGTTGTATATCATTTGTTATTGTACATCATGTCTGCTGTTGTATATCATTTGTTATTGTACATCATGTCTGCTGTTGTATATCATTTGTTATTGTACATCATGTCTGCTGTTGTATATCATTTGTTAGTGTACATAATGTCTGATGTTGTATATCATTTGTTATTGTACATCATGTCCGTTGTTGTATATCATTTGTTAGTGTACATCATGTCTGCTGTTGTATATCATTTGTTATTGTACATCATGTCTGCTGTTGTATATCATTTGTTAGTGTACATCATGTCTGCTGTTATATATCATTTGTTAGTGTACATCATGTCTGCTGTTGTATATCATTTGTTATTGTACATCATGTCCGTTGTTGTATATCATTTGTTATTGTACATCATGTCTGCTGTTGTATATCATTTGTTATTGTACATCATGTCTGCTGTTGTATATCATTTGTTAGTGTACATAATGTCTGATGTTGTATATCATTTGTTATTGTACATCATGTCCGCTGTTGTATATCATTTGTTAGTGTTCATCATGTCTGCTGTTATATATCATTTGTTAGTGTACATCATGTCTGCTGTTGTATATCATTTGTTATTGTACATCATGTCTGCTGTTGTATATCATTTGTTAGTGTACATCATGTCTGCTGTTATATATCATTTGTTATTGTACATCATGTCTGCTGTTATATACCATTTGTTATTGTACATCATGTCTGCTGTTGTATATCATTTGTTATTGTACATCATGTCCGCTGTTATATATCATTTGTTAGTGTCCATCATGTCTGATGTTGTATCATTTGTTATTGTACATCATGTCTGCTGTTGTATATCATTTGTTATTGTACATCATGTCTGCTGTTGTATATCATTTGTTATTGTACGTCATGTCTGCTGTTGTATATCATTTGTTATTGTACATCATGTCTGCTGTTGTATATCATTTGTTAAGGTACATCATGTCTGCTGTTGTATATCATTTGTTATTGTACATCATGTCTGCTGTTGTATATCATTTGTTAGTGTCCATCATGTCTGATGTTGTATATCATTTGTTATTGTACATTATGTCTGCTGTTGTATATCATTTGTTAAGGTACATCATGTCTGCTGTTGTATATCATTTGTTAGTGTCCATCATGTCTGATGTTGTATATCATTTGTTATTGTACATCATGTCTGCTGTTGTATATCATTTGTTATTGTACATCATGTCTGCTGTTGTATATCATTTGTTAAGGTACATCATGTCTGATGTTGTATATCATTTGTTAGTGTCCATCATGTCCGCTGTTGTATATCATTTGTTATTGTACATCATGTCTGCTGTTGTATATCATTTGTTAAGGTACATCATGTCTGATGTTGTATATCATTTGTTATTGTACATCATGTCTGCTGTTGTATATCATTTGTTATTGTACATCATGTCTGCTGTTGTATATCATTTGTTATTGTACATCATGTCTGCTGTTGTATATCATTTGTTAAGGTACATCATGTCTGATGTTGTATATCATTTGTTAGTGTCCATCATGTCCGCTGTTGTATATCATTTGTTATTGTACATCATGTCTGCTGTTATATATCATTTGTTATTGTACATCATGTCTGCTGTTGTATATCATTTGTTATTGTCCATCATGTCTGCTGTTGTATATCATTTGTTAGTGTCCATCATGTCTGATGTTGTATATCATTTGTTATTGTACATTATGTCTGCTGTTGTATATCATTTGTTATTGTACATCATGTCTGCTGTTGTATATCATTTGTTAGTGTACATAATGTCTGATGTTGTATATCATTTGTTATTGTACATCATGTCTGATGTTGTATATCATTTGTTATTGTACATCATGTCTGATGTTGTATATCATTTGTTATTGTACATCATGTCTGCTGTTGTATATCATTTGTTAGTGTACATAATGTCTGATGTTGTATATCATTTGTTATTGTACATCATGTCTGATGTTGTATATCATTTGTTATTGTACATCATGTCTGATGTTGTATATCATTTGTTATTGTACATCATGTCTGCTGTTGTATACCATTTGTTATTGTACATCATGTCTGCTGTTATATATCATTTGTTATTGTACATCATGTCTGCTGTTGTATATCATTTGTTAGTGTCCATCATGTCTGCTGTTGTATATCATTTGTTATTGTACATCATGTCTGCTGTTGTATATCATTTGTTATTGTACATCATGTCTGCTGTTGTATATCATTTGTTAATGTACATCATGTCTGCTGTTATATATCATTTGTTATTGTACATCATGTCTGCTGTTGTATATCATTTGTTATTGTACATCATGTCTGATGTTGTATATCATTTGTTATTGTACATCATGTCTGCTGTTGTATATCATTTGTTAGTGTCCATCATGTCTGATGTTGTATATCATTTGTTATTGTACATCATGTCCGCTGTTATATATCATTTGTTATTGTACATCATGTCTGCTGTTGTATATCATTTGTTATTGTACATAATGTCTGATGTTGTATATCATTTGTTATTGTACATCATGTCTGCTGTTATATATCATTTGTTATTGTACATCATGTCTGCTGTTGTATATCATTTGTTATTGTACATCATGTCTGCTGTTGTATATCATTTGTTAGTGTCCATCATGTCTGATGTTGTATATCATTTGTTATTGTACATCATGTCTGCTGTTGTATATCATTTGTTAGTGTCCATCATGTCTGATGTTGTATATCATTTGTTATTGTACATCATGTCCGCTGTTATATATCATTTGTTATTGTACATCATGTCTGCTGTTGTATATCATTTGTTATTGTACATCATGTCCGCTGTTGTATATCATTTGTTATTGTACATCATGTCTGCTGTTGTATATCATTTGTTAGTGTCCATCATGTCTGATGTTGTATATCATTTGTTATTGTACATAATGTCTGATGTTGTATATCATTTGTTATTGTACATCATGTCTGCTGTTGTATATCATTTGTTATTGTACATCATGTCTGCTGTTGTATATCATTTGTTAAGGTACATCATGTCTGCTGTTGTATATCATTTGTTAGTGTCCATCATGTCTGATGTTGTATATCATTTGTTATTGTACATAATGTCTGATGTTGTATATCATTTGTTATTGTACATCATGTCTGCTGTTGTATATCATTTGTTAGTGTACATCATGTCCGCTGTTATATATCATTTGTTATTGTAGATCATGTCTGCTGTTGTATATCATTTGTTATTGTACATCGTGTCTGCTGTTGTATATCATTTGTTATTGTACATCATGTCTGCTGTTGTATATCATTTGTTATTGTACATCATGTCTGCTGTTGTATATCATTTGTTATTGTACATCATGTCTGCTGTTGTATATCATTTGTTATTGTACATCATGTATGCTGTTGTATATCATTTGTTATTGTACATAATGTCTGCTGTTGTATATCATTTGTTATTGTACATCATGTCCGCTGTTGTATATCATTTGTTATTGTACATCATGTCTGCTGTTGTATATCATTTGTTATTGTACATCATGTCTGCTGTTGTATATCATTTGTTATTGTACATCATGTCTGCTGTTGTATATCATTTGTTATTGTACATCATGTCTGCTGTTGTATATCATTTGTTATTGTACGTCATGTCTGCTGTTGTATATCATTTGTTATTGTACATCATGTCTGCTGTTATATATCATTTGTTATTGTACATCATGTATGCTGTTGTATATCATTTGTTATTGTACATCATGTCCGCTGTTGTATATCATTTGTTATTGTACATAATGTCTGCTGTTGTATATCATTTGTTATTGTACATCATGTCTGCTGTTGTATATCATTTGTTATTGTACATCATGTCTGCTGTTATATATCATTTGTTAGTGTACATCATGTCTGCTGTTGTATATCATTTGTTAGTGTACATAATGTCTGATGTTGTATATCATTTGTTATTGTATATCATGCCTGCTGTTGTATATCATTTGTTATTGTACATCATGTCTGCTGTTGTAAATCATTTGTTATTGTATATCATGTCTGCTGTTGTATATCATTTGTTATTGTACATCATGTCTGCTGTTGTATATCATTTGTTATTGTACATCATGTCTGCTGTTGTATATCATTTGTTATTGTACATCATGTCTGCTGTTGTATATCATTTGTTATTGTACATCATGTCCGCTGTTGTATATCATTTGTTATTGTACATCATGTCCGCTGTTGTATATCATTTGTTATTGTACATCATGTCCGCTGTTGTATATCATTTGTTATTGTACATCATGTCCGCTGTTGTATATCATTTGTTATTGTAAGTAATGTCTGCTGTTGTATATCATTTGTTATTGTACATCATGTCTGATGTTATATATCATTTGTTATTGTACATCATGTCCGCTGTTGTATATCATTTGTTATTGTACATCATGTCTGCTGTTGTGTATCATTTGTTATTGTACATCATGTCCGCTGTTGTATATCATTTGTTATTGTACATCATGTCTGCTGTTGTGTATCATTTGTTATTGTACATCATGTCTGCTGTTGTATATCATTTGTTATTGTACATCATGTCCGCTGTTGTATATCATTTGTTATTGTACATCATGTCTGCTGTTGTGTATCATTTGTTATTGTACATCATGTCCGCTGTTGTGTATCATTTGTTAAGGTACATCATGTCCGCTGTTGTATATCATTTGTTATTGTACATCATGTCTGCTGTTGTATATCATTTGTTATTGTACATCATGTCCGCTGTTGTATATCATTTGTTATTGTACATCATGTCCGCTGTTGTATATCATTTGTTATTGTACATCATGTCCGCTGTTGTATATCATTTGTTATTGTACATCATGTCCGCTGTTGTATATCATTTGTTATTGTAAGTAATGTCTGCTGTTGTATATCATTTGTTATTGTACATCATGTCTGCTGTTATATATCATTTGTTATTGTACATCATGTCTGCTGTTATATATCATTTGTTATTGTACATCATGTCTGCTGTTGTATATCATTTGTTATTGTACATCATGTCTGCTGTTGTATATCATTTGTTATTGTACATCATGTCCGCTGTTGTATATCATTTGTTATTGTACATCATGTCTGCTGTTGTATATCATTTGTTATTGTACATCATGTCCGCTGTTGTATATCATTTGTTATTGTACATCTTGTCTGCTGTTGTATATCATTTGTTATTGTACATCATGTCCGCTGTTGTATATCATTTGTTATTGTACATCATGTCTGCTGTTGTGTATCATTTGTTATTGTACATCATGTCCGCTGTTGTGTATCATTTGTTAAGGTACATCATGTCCGCTGTTGTATATCATTTGTTATTGTACATCATGTCTGATGTTATATATCATTTGTTATTGTACATCATGTCCGCTGTTGTATATCATTTGTTATTGTACATCATGTCTGCTGTTGTGTATCATTTGTTATTGTACATCATGTCCGCTGTTGTATATCATTTGTTATTGTACATCATGTCTGCTGTTGTGTATCATTTGTTATTGTACATCATGTCTGCTGTTGTATATCATTTGTTATTGTACATCATGTCCGCTGTTGTATATCATTTGTTATTGTACATCATGTCTGCTGTTGTGTATCATTTGTTATTGTACATCATGTCCGCTGTTGTGTATCATTTGTTAAGGTACATCATGTCCGCTGTTGTATATCATTTGTTATTGTACATCATGTCTGCTGTTGTATATCATTTGTTATTGTACATCATGTCCGCTGTTGTATATCATTTGTTATTGTACATCATGTCCGCTGTTGTATATCATTTGTTATTGTACATCATGTCCGCTGTTGTATATCATTTGTTATTGTACATCATGTCCGCTGTTGTATATCATTTGTTATTGTAAGTAAAGTCTGCTGTTGTATATCATTTGTTATTGTACATCATGTCTGCTGTTGTATATCATTTGTTATTGTACATCATGTCTGCTGTTGTATATCATTTGTTAGTGTACATCATGTCCGCTGTTGTATATCATTTGTTATTGTACATCATGTCTGCTGTTGTATATCATTTGTTATTGTACATCATGTCTGCTGTTGTATATCATTTGTTATTGTACATCATGTCCGCTGTTGTATATCATTTGTTATTGTACATCATGTCCGCTGTTGTATATCATTTGTTATTGTACATCATGTCCGCTGTTGTATATCATTTGTTATTGTACATCATATCTGCTGTTGTATATCATTTGTTATTGTACATCATGTCCGCTGTTGTATATCATTTGTTATTGTAAGTAATGTCTGCTGTTATATATCATTTGTTATTGTACATCATGTCCGCTGTTGTATATCATTTGTTATTGTACATCATGTCTGCTGTTGTATATCATTTGTTATTGTACATCATGTCTGCTGTTGTATATCATTTGTTATTGTACATCATGTCTGCTGTTGTATATCATTTGTTATTGTACATCATGTCCGCTGTTGTATATCATTTGTTATTGTACATCATGTCCGCTGTTGTATATCATTTGTTATTGTACATCATGTCCGCTGTTGTATATCATTTGTTATTGTACATCATATCTGCTGTTGTATATCATTTGTTATTGTACATCATGTCTGCTGTTATATATCATTTGTTATTGTACATCATGTCTGCTGTTGTATATCATTTGTTATTGTACATCATGTCTGCTGTTATATATCATTTGTTATTGTACATCATGTCTGCTGTTGTATATCATTTGTTATTGTACATCATGTCCGCTGTTGTATATCATTTGTTATTGTACATCATGTCCGCTGTTGTATATCATTTGTTATTGTACATCATATCTGCTGTTGTATATCATTTGTTATTGTACATCATGTCTGCTGTTATATATCATTTGTTATTGTACATCATGTCTGCTGTTGTATATCATTTGTTATTGTACATCATGTCTGCTGTTATATATCATTTGTTATTGTACATCATGTCTGCTGTTATATATCATTTGTTATTGTACATCATGTCCGCTGTTGTATATCATTTGTTATTGTACATCATGTCTGCTGTTGTATATCATTTGTTATTGTACATCATGTCTGCTGTTATATATCATTTGTTATTGTACATCATGTCTGCTGTTATATATCATTTGTTATTGTACATCATGTCTGCTGTTGTATATCATTTGTTATTGTACATCATGTCTGCTGTTGTATATCATTTGTTATTGTACATCATGTCTGCTGTTGTATATCATTTGTTATTGTACATCATGTCTGCTGTTGTATATCATTTGTTATTGTACATCATGTCTGCTGTTGTATATCATTTGTTATTGTACATCATGTCTGCTGTTGTATATCATTTGTTATTGTACATCATGTCTGCTGTTATATATCATTTGTTATTGTACATCATGTCCGCTGTTGTATATCATTTGTTATTGTACATCATGTCTGCTGTTATATATCATTTGTTATTGTACATCATGTCTGCTGTTATATATCATTTGTTATTGTACATCATGTCTGCTGTTGTATATCATTTGTTATTGTACATCATGTCTGCTGTTATATATCATTTGTTATTGTACATCATGTCTGCTGTTGTATATCATTTGTTATTGTACATCATGTCTGCTGTTGTATATCATTTGTTATTGTACATCATGTCCGCTGTTGTATATCATTTGTTATTGTACATCATGTCTGCTGTTATATATCATTTGTTATTGTACATCATGTCTGCTGTTGTATATCATTTGTTATTGTACATCATGTCCGCTGTTGTATATCATTTGTTATTGTACATCATGTCCGCTGTTGTATATCATTTGTTATTGTACATCATGTCCGCTGTTGTATATCATTTGTTATTGTACATCATGTCTGCTGTTATATATCATTTGTTATTGTACATCATGTCCGCTGTTGTATATCATTTGTTATTGTACATCATGTCTGCTGTTGTATATCATTTGTTATTGTACATCATGTCTGCTGTTGTATATCATTTGTTATTGTACATCATGTCTGCTGTTGTATATCATTTGTTATTGTACATCATGTCCGATGTTGTATATCATGTGTTATTGTACATCATGTCCGCTGTTGTATATCATTTGTTATTGTATATCATGTCTGCTGTTGTATATCATTTGTTATTGTACATCATGTCCGCTGTTGTATATCATTTGTTATTGTACATCATGTCTGCTGTTATATATCATTTGTTATTGTACATCATGTCCGCTGTTGTATATCATTTGTTATTGTACATCATGTCTGCTGTTGTATATCATTTGTTATTGTACATCATGTCTGCTGTTATATATCATTTGTTATTGTACATCATGTCCGCTGTTGTATATCATTTGTTATTGTACATCATGTCTGCTGTTGTATATCATTTGTTATTGTACATCATGTCTGCTGTTGTATATCATTTGTTATTGTACATCATGTCCGCTGTTGTATATCATTTGTTATTGTACATCATGTCCGCTGTTGTATATCATTTGTTATTGTACATCATGTCCGCTGTTGTATATCATTTGTTATTGTACATCATGTCCGCTGTTGTATATCATTTGTTATTGTAAGTAATGTCTGCTGTTGTATATCATTTGTTATTGTACATCATGTCTGCTGTTGTATATCATTTGTTATTGTACATCATGTCTGCTGTTGTATATCATTTGTTATTGTACATCATGTCCGCTGTTGTATATCATTTGTTATTGTACATCATGTCTGCTGTTGTATATCATTTGTTATTGTACATCATGTCCGCTGTTGTATATCATTTGTTATTGTACATCTTGTCTGCTGTTGTATATCATTTGTTATTGTACATCATGTCCGCTGTTGTATATCATTTGTTATTGTACATCATGTCTGCTGTTGTGTATCATTTGTTATTGTACATCATGTCCGCTGTTGTGTATCATTTGTTAAGGTACATCATGTCCGCTGTTGTATATCATTTGTTATTGTACATCATGTCTGATGTTATATATCATTTGTTATTGTACATCATGTCCGCTGTTGTATATCATTTGTTATTGTACATCATGTCTGCTGTTGTGTATCATTTGTTATTGTACATCATGTCCGCTGTTGTATATCATTTGTTATTGTACATCATGTCTGCTGTTGTGTATCATTTGTTATTGTACATCATGTCTGCTGTTGTATATCATTTGTTATTGTACATCATGTCCGCTGTTGTATATCATTTGTTATTGTACATCATGTCTGCTGTTGTGTATCATTTGTTATTGTACATCATGTCCGCTGTTGTGTATCATTTGTTAAGGTACATCATGTCCGCTGTTGTATATCATTTGTTATTGTACATCATGTCTGCTGTTGTATATCATTTGTTATTGTACATCATGTCCGCTGTTGTATATCATTTGTTATTGTACATCATGTCCGCTGTTGTATATCATTTGTTATTGTACATCATGTCCGCTGTTGTATATCATTTGTTATTGTACATCATGTCCGCTGTTGTATATCATTTGTTATTGTACATCATGTCCGCTGTTGTATATCATTTGTTATTGTACATCATGTCCGCTGTTGTATATCATTTGTTATTGTACATCATGTCCGCTGTTGTATATCATTTGTTATTGTACATCATGTCTGCTGTTGTGTATCATTTGTTATTGTACATCATGTCCGCTGTTATATATCATTTGTTATTGTACATCATGTCTGCTGTTGTATATCATTTGTTATTGTCCATCATGTCTGCTGTTGTATATCATTTGTTATTGTCCATCATGTCTGCTGTTATATATCATTTGTTATTGTACATCATGTCTGCTGTTGTATATCATTTGTTAGTGTACATCATGTCCGCTGTTATATATCATTTGTTATTGTACATCATGTCTGCTGTTGTATATCATTTGTTATTGTCCATCATGTCTGCTGTTGTATATCATTTGTTATTGTACACCATGTCCGCTGTTGTATATCATTTGTTATTGTACATCATGTCTGCTGTTGTATATCATTTGTTATTGTCCATCATGTCTGCTGTTGTATATCATTTGTTATTGTACATCATGTCTGCTGTTGTATATCATTTGTTAGTGTACATCATGTCCGCTGTTGTATATCATTTGTTATTGTACATCATGTCTGCTGTTGTATATCATTTGTTATTGTACATCATGTCTGCTGTTGTATATCATTTGTTATTGTACATCATGTCTGTTGTTGTATATCATTTGTTATTGTACATCATGTCTGCTGTTGTATATCATTTGTTATTGTACATCATGTCTGCTGTTGTATATCATTTGTTATTGTACATCATGTCTGCTGTTGTATATCATTTGTTATTGTACATCATGTCTGTTGTTGTATATCATTTGTTATTGTACATCATGTCTGCTGTTGTATATCATTTGTTATTGTACATCATGTCTGCTGTTGTATATCATTTGTTATTGTACATCATGTCCGCTGTTGTATATCATTTGTTATTGTACATCATGTCCGCTGTTGTATATCATTTGTTATTGTACATCATGTCCGCTGTTGTATATCATTTGTTATTGTACATCATATCTGCTGTTGTATATCATTTGTTATTGTACATCATGTCCGCTGTTGTATATCATTTGTTATTGTAAGTAATGTCTGCTGTTATATATCATTTGTTATTGTACATCATGTCCGCTGTTGTATATCATTTGTTATTGTACATCATGTCTGCTGTTGTATATCATTTGTTATTGTACATCATGTCTGCTGTTGTATATCATTTGTTATTGTACATCATGTCTGCTGTTGTATATCATTTGTTATTGTACATCATGTCCGCTGTTGTATATCATTTGTTATTGTACATCATGTCCGCTGTTGTATATCATTTGTTATTGTACATCATGTCCGCTGTTGTATATCATTTGTTATTGTACATCATATCTGCTGTTGTATATCATTTGTTATTGTACATCATGTCTGCTGTTATATATCATTTGTTATTGTACATCATGTCTGCTGTTGTATATCATTTGTTATTGTACATCATGTCTGCTGTTGTATATCATTTGTTATTGTACATCATGTCTGCTGTTATATATCATTTGTTATTGTACATCATGTCCGCTGTTGTATATCATTTGTTATTGTACATCATGTCTGCTGTTATATATCATTTGTTATTGTACATCATGTCTGCTGTTATATATCATTTGTTATTGTACATCATGTCTGCTGTTGTATATCATTTGTTATTGTACATCATGTCTGCTGTTATATATCATTTGTTATTGTACATCATGTCTGCTGTTGTATATCATTTGTTATTGTACATCATGTCTGCTGTTGTATATCATTTGTTATTGTACATCATGTCCGCTGTTGTATATCATTTGTTATTGTACATCATGTCTGCTGTTATATATCATTTGTTATTGTACATCATGTCTGCTGTTGTATATCATTTGTTATTGTACATCATGTCCGCTGTTGTATATCATTTGTTATTGTACATCATGTCCGCTGTTGTATATCATTTGTTATTGTACATCATGTCTGCTGTTATATATCATTTGTTAAGGTACATCATGTCCGCTGTTGTATATCATTTGTTATTGTACATCATGTCTGCTGTTGTATATCATTTGTTATTGTACATCATGTCCGCTGTTGTAAATCATTTGTTATTGTACATCATGTCTGCTGTTGTATATCATTTGTTATTGTACATCATGTCTGCTGTTGTATATCATTTGTTATTGTCCATCATGTCTGCTGTTGTATATCATTTGTTATTGTACATCATGTCTGCTGTTGTATATCATTTGTTATTGTACATCATGTCTGCTGTTGTATATCATTTGTTATTGTACATCATGTCCGATGTTGTATATCATGTGTTATTGTACATCATGTCCGCTGTTGTATATCATTTGTTATTGTATATCATGTCTGCTGTTGTATATCATTTGTTATTGTACATCATGTCTGCTGTTGTATATCATTTGTTATTGTACATCATGTCTGCTGTTGTATATCATTTGTTATTGTACATCATGTCCGATGTTGTATATCATGTGTTATTGTACATCATGTCCGCTGTTGTATATCATTTGTTATTGTATATCATGTCTGCTGTTGTATATCATTTGTTATTGTACATCATGTCTGCTGTTGTATATCATTTGTTATTGTACATCATGTCTGCTGTTATATATCATTTGTTATTGTACATCATGTCTGCTGTTGTATATCATTTGTTATTGTACATCATGTCTGCTGTTGTATATCATTTGTTATTGTACATAATGTCTGCTGTTGTATATCATTTGTTATTGTCCATCATGTCCGCTGTTGTATATCATTTGTTATTGTACATCATGTCTGCTGTTATATATCATTTGTTATTGTACATCATGTCCGCTGTTGTATATCATTTGTTATTGTACATCATGTCTGCTGTTGTATATCATTTGTTATTGTACATCATGTCTGCTGTTATATATCATTTGTTATTGTACATCATGTCCGCTGTTGTATATCATTTGTTATTGTACATCATGTCTGCTGTTATATATCATTTGTTATTGTACATCATGTCCGCTGTTGTATATCATTTGTTATTGTACATCATGTCTGCTGTTATATATCATTTGTTATTGTATATCATGTCCGCTGTTGTATATCATTTGTTATTGTACATCATGTCCGCTGTTGTATATCATTTGTTATTGTACATCATGTCCGCTGTTGTATATCATTTGTTATTGTACATCATGTCCGCTGTTGTATATCATTTGTTATTGTACATCATGTCTGCTGTTATATATCATTTGTTATTGTACATCATGTCCGCTGTTGTATATCATTTGTTATTGTACATCATGTCTGCTGTTATATATCATTTGTTATTGTACATCATGTCCGCTGTTGTATATCATTTGTTATTGTACATCATGTCTGCTGTTGTATATCATTTGTTATTGTACATCATGTCTGCTGTTGTATATCATTTGTTAGTGTACATCATGTCCGCTGTTGTATATCATTTGTTATTGTACATCATGTCTGCTGTTATATATCATTTGTTATTGTACATCATGTCCGCTGTTGTATATCATTTGTTATTGTACATCATGTCTGCTGTTATATATCATTTGTTATTGTATATCATGTCCGCTGTTGTATATCATTTGTTATTGTACATCATGTCCGCTGTTGTATATCATTTGTTATTGTACATCATGTCCGCTGTTGTATATCATTTGTTATTGTACATCATGTCCGCTGTTGTATATCATTTGTTATTGTACATCATGTCTGCTGTTGTATATCATTTGTTATTGTACATCATGTCTGCTGTTGTATATCATTTGTTATTGTACATCATGTCCGTTGTTGTATATCATTTGTTATTGTACATCATGTCTGCTGTTGTATATCATTTGTTAGTGTACATCATGTCTGCTGTTGTATATCATTTGTTATTGTATATCATGTCCGCTGTTGTATATCATTTGTTAAGGTACATCATGTCCGTTGTTGTATATCATTTGTTATTGTACATCATGTCCGCTGTTGTATATCATTTGTTATTGTATATCATGTCCGCTGTTGTATGTCATTTGTTATTGTACACCATGTCCGCTGTTGTATATCATTTGTTATTGTATATCATGTCCGCTGTTGTATATCATTTGTTATTGTACATCATGTCTGCTGTTGTATATCATTTGTTAAGGTACATCATGTCCGTTGTTGTATATCATTTGTTATTGTACATCATGTCCGCTGTTGTATATCATTTGTTATTGTATATCATGTCCGCTGTTGTATATCATTTGTTATTGTACACCATGTCCGCTGTTGTATATCATTTGTTATTGTATATCATGTCCGCTGTTGTATATCATTTGTTATTGTACAGCCAATTCACCAAGGATTTTAGATATGATAAATACATAATCGGGATCCACGATTAGATAGCGATGTGTCTACAATCTGAGTGGTACCATGCCATGTTAGGTTTGTATTTCAAAATGAATGTCCTCAGTTAAGGAAGGGCGATAACCCGATATAAAACGTACTTTCGACTAAATACCGGATTGGTCTAAAAAGGTTTACAGCACCACAGGTGATCATGGAACGTTGGTATTTTAAAATCACCTATTCGGTAAACACGCTCTTAAAAAAAACGCTCTTTAAAATAAAACGCTCTTTTAAAATAACTTCTTCGATAAAAACGCTCTTAAAACACTGTTTTATATATAATTCTGGCGTGTTGGTTATATATAATTCTGGCGTGTTGGTTATATATAATTCCGGCGTGTTGGTTATATATAATTCTGGCGTGTTGGTTATATATAATTCTGGCGTGTTGGTTATATATAATTCTGGCGTGTTGGTTATATATAATTCTGGCGTGTTGGTTATATATAATTCTGGCGTGTTGGTTATATATAATTCTGGCGTGTTGGTTATATATAATTCTGGCGTGTTGGTTATATATAATTCTGGCGTGTTGGTTATATATAATTCTGGCGTGTTGGTTATATATAATTCTGGCGTGTTGGTTATATATAATTCTGGCGTGTTGGTTATATATAATTCTGGCGTGTTGGTTATATATAATTCTGGCGTGTTGGTTATATATAATTCTGGCGTGTTGGTTATATATAATTCTGGCGTGTTGGTTATATATAATTCTGGCGTGTTGGTTATATATAATTCTGGCGTGTTGGTTATATATAATTCTGGCGTGTTGGTTATATATAATTCTGGCGTGTTGGTTATATATAATTCTGGCGTGTTGGTTATATATAATTCTGGCGTGTTGGTTATATATAATTCTGGCGTGTTGGTTAAGTATCTTTTAATATGAAATCGCGTACGCATTAGGTGCATTAGACAACATACAATAAATAAAGCGAAAATCAATTCAGAAAGTGGCACATATATATTCATAAGAAGAAGGCAATAACTGACCAAACAATTTGAACAAAATACTATTAAAACAGGCAAAATGTTTTTTTGTTGGGGTGTGTGGGTAGTCCCCCCTCCCACCCTTGTAGCTGCGCCACCGTACAAGCGGAATCTCTCTATTCAGACATTATAGTCGTCTGCCTTAATGACAATGTCGCCGGTGTGAGGAGATTCACACAATGAACGGTTTCAACACGGAATTATATAATAAAGTGTTATTTTTGGCCTGTCTGTGTTTCATAAATTCCGATACTAGCATTACAGCACTTTTTAATGGAATGCGCCCACAAGAATGTCCACAAGAGAGCAGCACTTTGACAGTGTATATAGTCGCGGTCTATACTCGAATCGCTATCCAACAGAGGGCAGCACTACGACAGTCTAGTTGTGGTCTATAATCGAATCGCTGTCCCCAGAGGGCAGCACCATAACAGTCTAGTTGTGGTCTATCCTCGAATCGCTTCCCCCAGAGGGCAGCACTATGAGAGTATAGTTGCGGACTATATGGCGGGTCACAAATGTCAGACTATGCCCCATGTGGCGCATACGCTCATGTAGAGGCTTGGATACTCATTCTGTCTAAACGCGATGCATGAGGGTATCACCCCCTCCCCCCTGAATCCTGAATACGAGTTAATTTGGGGGGGGGGGTGAATCCTGAATACGAGTTAATTTTGGGGGGGTGAATCCTGAATACATGTTAAGAAATAATACATAGAAGTTACATAGACACATTATGATGCCGGTCGCGTTATGAGGTCGTTATGATACCATTAATGATACTTTATGACCAGGACGTGGCTAGAGGGTTTCCGTTCGGGGGGGGGGGGGGTGTCCACCTTGGGAAATTCCAACTGCACCCCCTCCTTGAGTCAGAATCTGACCGAACACAAGTTTTGCATAATTCCATTTGCACCCCCCCCCCCCCCCCTCCTTGCACCTCAGTGTTTAGGCCTAATATCCTATATGTTCATAAACCATGATTCTATATTCCCGGTATGAGAAAATTCAGATATTTTAACCTGAAACATTGCATAAATCCTAACATCTAGTGGTCTAACTCCATACACATGCACACGGTTACGGGCAAGAGACCACGACACACCGAGCTGACCATCGTTGTTCGGCCGGTGTGAGAAAATTTTGAAATTTGAACAAAAAAATCGCAAATCCTAGCATCGAGACTGGCCTCAACTAAAGCTTTCCTATAGTGTTGGAAATTTCAAACCTCATACTCCCCTTCAGGTTGGAAAATTCTCCAACTGATGGCCACAAGTTTGACCAAATGTAGTAAAATATTGTTAAACTTATTAGCGCCATCAAAACCTGCGTCCAAGATGTTTTTCTTGAACCCGAATACCAGTTAATTCGGGGGTATGAATCCCGCGTACGGCTTCAAAACACCCTGAATCCCGCGTACCGAAAGGGGGGGGGGGGGGTGATACCCTCATGCATGTCATGAGAGCCACTAGAACAACTATAAACGTTGCTATGCAGACATACTAATGCTTCTAATTGTCATTAAAATAATACGAATAAGATGAAAATGAAAGTGATACAAAAGGAAGAAAAAAGAGAACACGAAAACATATCAAATCCAGTCGTAAGTCGGGATTTTGTTTACCCTGTGCCAATGCATTCTCTTATATATGCGAGTCGAGTCAGTCGACCATAGGTCGCCTCGCATATATAAGAGAATGCATTGGCCTAACAATTTTTTACAATTTTAATAATTTTTTCTTGTATTCTTTAACAATTTTATAATTTCACCCATACAGAGCCCCAGACAAACATGAGCAGACGACACTCTTCTATATGCTTCTATATATGTGTGGGGCTCCCTGCAGGGTGATGGATGTTTTTTATTTTATGTCCTAAAAATTGTAAGAAACATTTATTTTAAAAAAATGATAAAAAATTGTTAGGCCAATGCATTCTCTTATATATGCGAGGCGACCTATAGTCAACTCGCATATATAAGAGAATGCATTGGCACAGGGTAAAAATATCCCGACTTACGACTGGATTTGATATGGCGGGTCACAAATGACTCTATTCGCATAGAGGAATTGGGTTCTCATTTTATGTGACCGCGATGCATGTTTTGGGGTCAATACTCGTTGATATGCAGTCATTCCCTTACCCTATGCTTCTAAATGTGATAAAATAATACGAATGAATTAGGAAAGAAGAAGGAGAATAAGAAGACAGAAGAAGACAAACAAGTAAAAGAAGAAAATGGAGGGGAAAAAGAAAGAAGAAACAGAATTAAAAAAAGTAAAAGTAAAATAAAGAAACAAGAAAGATAAGAAATGAAATGAAGACATTTGAGAATGAAGAAACAAGAATAAAGCAAAAGACGACGACAAGCAGAAGGAAGAAAGAAGAATGAACATAGAAGAAAGATAAGAAAAAGGAGAAAAAAAATAGAGGAAAACAAAAAACGACGAAGAAAAAGAAAGAGAATTGGAATAAAAATAAGAAAAGAAGATAAATTTAAGGAGAACAAATGACTATCTATTCCCCACGTGGCGCGTAGAGGAATTGGGTACTTATTTTATGTAAACGCGATGCATGTTTTGGGGACCAGTAAACGTTGGAATGCAGACATATCCTCCTTGTCCAATGCTTCTAAATGTCATAAAACTAATGCGATTACACAGCGCACACACTTATGTTAGTCTGTGCGTTAATTAACTTCTTTCTTCTGGGAACACAAGACGCCACTTGACAACTTTTAAAATGGAGGAAGGATGCATGGCATAGCGTAGAATTTTGCTAATCATATATTGGAAAATGCTATAAAATTTAATAGTTTCTATCTACTGCATATTGTTAAAGATGCATTATCCGAATTAACGGTTCTAAATTACTATTTCTTTGGCTTTGGGGGTAAAAATTATTTGACTCGAGTCGAGGAACTCACCCATCAAAGAAAGCTCAGAGTGATCATGTATCGATTTTTGAAGTTTGTTATTTCTCGAGATGAGCAATTATATGTGGCCCAGAAACACTTGGTCAAACAGACGGTCTCGGACAAAATTGCGGATGAAGTAGGATAACTATAAAATCAAGTGGTAATACGGCCAAATTTCGTGATACTAAAGTGATAATACGGCATATTTTGTTGACAAATAACAAGTTTGGGGAAATTTGTACCATAGTTGACAGTGGTTAGCATTATTTTGTTGCAATAAATCTATTCTGATAACTTAAGCGTATTTTGAAGAAATGTTGTATGTTGATGATATGGAGACCGTCTGATCGGATTGAGTACCTTTGATGAATCAAGTTGCTCTTCGCATATATTCTATAATCATTTCCTCGACATTTTAAATGCGTGATACACATGAACTCCAAACCACGTGATTCCCCACCGTGTTACTCTTACCCACGAAAACACGAGAACGTGACCAATTCTATTATATATGTCAGTGTTACATGTACTAATTATGTCAATATTACCTGTACTAACTATGTCAGTGTTACATGTACTAATTATGTCAATATTACCTGTACTAACTATGTCAGTGTTACATGTACTAATTATGTCAATATTACCTGTACTAACTATGTCAGTGTTACATGTACTAATTATGTCAATATTACCTGTACTAACTATGTCAGTGTTACATGTACTAATTATGTCAATATTACCTGTACTAACTATGTCAGTGTTACATGTACTAATTATGTCAATATTACCTGTACTAACTATGTTAGTGTTACATGTACTAATTATGTCAATATTACCTGTACTAACTATGTCAGTGTTACATGTACTAATTATGTCAATATTACCTGTACTAACTATGTCAGTGTTACATGTACTAATTATGTCAATATTACCTGTACTAATTATGTCAATATTACCTGTACTAACTATGCTAACTATGCTATATGCTAACTATGTCATATTACATACAGTAACTATCTTAGCGTCACATGATTGTACTAATTGTTTCAGTGTTACCTGTACTAACTATGTTAGTGTTATATGTACTAAATATGTCAATGTTACGTTATTGTTATATACAGTAACTATGTCAGCGCCACATGATTGTACTAATTGTTTCAGGTTACTGACTATGCTATATGTACTAACTATGTCAATATTACCGACAATAACTATTTCAGCGTCACATGATGTACTAATTGTTTCAGTGTTACCTGTACTAACTATGTCAATGTTACCTACAATAACTATGTCAGCGTCACATGATTGTACTAATTGTTTCAGTGTTACCTGTACTAACTATGTCAATGTTACCTACAATAACTATGTCAGCGTCACATGATTGTACTAATTGTTTCAGTGTTACCTGTACTAACTATGTCAATGTTACCTACAATAACTATGTCAGCGTCACATGATTGTACTAAACTATGATGTATATACTATACGTTACATAAACTAAATGTGTCGTCTTGTTAGTACGGTATATTCGCGTGGATTCATCCTTACTAAATGTAACTGTAATGGCATATTCGCGTGAATGGTTCTGTTAAAATACCATTAAGGAAAACAATTCGATTAGGGATCGCTAGCGGAACCGTTTATATACCAAGTGATGATGCCGATCTAGCCGCAGTACATTACATAACATACTTATCTGCTGATATAATACATCCCCGCGCAACATAACTATAGATAAAACATTATACAGTGCATCCGAGTCAAACACCAACACACCTCAAAATATGGTGCTGGTCATTTGTAGAATGAGGTCCCCAGAGGGTGAATTTAGTGACCCTATCACGCATAGATGGCTATGGTATCACCAAATTCACCCTCTGCGGACCTCATGGCTGCATGGCTTCATCTGCTATGGGATACATAGACTCAGATTGAAGTTCCCAAATGGTGAATATTGTGATGTACACCCATTGGGAACCTCGATTATGCAATGTGTCGTCTGCCAATTTGGGGATATAGAGAAACTAAACTAAAAAAGAAATAGAATCCTCATATGTGTGAAGAAATCTTATAATAAAGAACCTTTCCAGAGAAGATGAGGCATAAGCAGAATGAGGTCCCCAGAGGGTAAATTTGATTATGCTAACCCGCTATGCGTGATAGCGTCACTAAATTCACCCTTTGTGAACCTCATTCTGCTTAGGCCTCATCGTATCTGGACAGTTTCTTTATTATCAAATTTCTATAGAAACTTCTTCACGTAGATTCTATTTCTTTTCAGTTTAGTTTCTCTATATCCCTCAATTGGCAGAAAACACATTGCATACTTGAGGTTCCCAATGGGTGTGCATCACAATTTTCGCCATTTGGGAACTTCAATCTGAGTCTATGTCTCCCATAGCAGATGAGGACATGCTGAATGGGGTCCCCAGAGGGTGAATTTAGTGATTCTAGCCCGCTATGCCGGACAACGTCACTAAATTCACCCTCTGGGGACCCCATTCTGCAAATGACAGACACAATAACTCAGACTTGATGTTAATTTCATTAATATCAGCTGGTCATTTGCAGAATGGGGTCCCCAGAGGGTGAATTTATTGAAGCTACCCATAACAGCAGGCTAGCGTCACCAACTGCATCACCTCATTATTCCCGGATGGGGAAGACGGTTGTGCGCACCCATTGTGCACCTCGATTACGCATTGTGTCGTCTGCCAATTTGGGGATATAGAGAAACAACTAAAAAAGAAAAAGAAACTTTCTAGAGAAGTTTCTAAAAAGAAAACTAAAAAACATTAACTATAAATTTATTTACTTATAAATTTATTTGATAATAAATATACTTCCCAGAGAAGATGAGGCCTAAAACGAACGAGGTCCACGTATGATGAATTGGTGACGCTAGTCCCCTAGGGTAGCGTCACAAAATTTACCCTCTGGGGACCTCATTCTGCAAATGCCCAGCTGCATACATACGCTGTCAACCATATAGTTGTATTGAAGACATATTATGTACTTGTTCGGGTCCGTGAAACTGATAAGTTAGTATTCAGGCGCTATATATGTCAACTGGGAGAATATAACATTCTACTAACATCGCCGAAAATCTGAAGCAAATCGACCGTTTCACTCCGCAGAAAACATCGTTTGAACCACTGTTTGAACTACTCAATTGTAAATATTTACTACTCGATTCGGGACGCATCTATCGGCGACAAACTAACGAAAACGATTTCGCCACCAAGAGTCACTGTATTTAATTAATATATAGGAATGACCGTATATGTTGTTCATTTTGATATACTGTTTGTAAAAAATACTACTTTGAACAAGATTATTTTCCATTTCTATTTGATCACCTATCGGAATGTTTCATATCACTTTAACCGTTGTAACAATGATAAAGTGTTCCTGCGCATGCAAGCCACTAACCCACACGCAGGCGATATATATATATATATAAATACCACACGGGTGGCGCCAGTGGGGGCCACGGGGGGGGGGGGGCTACAGCCCCTTGTCGGGGAGCTCTAGCCCCCTCGTCGGGGAGGACTTGTCGGGGTTTTTCTATTATATAATATGAAGTAATCATGTACAGACTGTCAGTGTGGGAAAGTGTCAGCGAGAGAACATACAGCGGAATATATCCCACACAAAATATTCATGGCACATGTTCCCATTAAATCCAGGGGTATTCCCCTGTATTGTTACACCATCAGCGTTTTAGTGGTAATGAAAATCTATTGAAACATGTGTGCTTTATCATTGCTGGCTACTCTGGCATTCGTCACAATGGCCACATTGGTCTATAGAACAATTGAGTACCTACAGTATTGCCAAATGTTAGCTATATCCCCGACAGTGAAACACCATGCCGACACTTGCTACTAATGAAATTAGAAATTAGAACTGACACAGAAGACAAGTGGCTTACCTAGAATATAGGAATTTTCACAACAATTCATGGGTTTTAATCTTCGAGTTATCTCATCTGCTAATTATGGCTGATGTATTGTTCAAATATTAGTGTGGCGAAGCCTGAATTCAAGTGTAATTGACACCACCATAATATATGTGTTAGTATTTACATATGTGATAATGTTCATCAATCATAAGCAACTGCAGATCTATTAGAATTCTCCAGGCTCCAGCTAAGAGACTACAATTACTTCAATATGGTTTTGTTCATTGGTTCGCCACACACACTATGTGCGCTCATTTCACATACCAACAGGCAACGTGGTGTAATTTAGTGTAGCCCCCCCTGTCGGGGATTTTCTGGTGCCACCCCTGAAATACCACGAGAAGTGATGGTCAGCCCTAAACCACTAACCCGCACACAAGCGATTTATATATAAACTATAGCAGGGTGACCCGACTTCGTCCGGACTGTTTCCCCTCTGCTTTCATCCGTCGAAATGCGCGATTTGACCTCGAATTGAGCATTTTGAAGGTCAAGGTCAGGTGGGGCTCACGATTTGACCCGTCCAAAACACTCCCCGGACAAAAGTACCCGTAGGTATCAAATTTCATCGAAATCCCCATCGAAAGGCGCGATTTGACCTTGAGTTGACCATTTTGAAGGTCAAGTTCAGGTCGGGGTCACGATTTGACCCGTCCAAAATACTCCCCGGACAAAAGCACCCTAGGTATCAAATTTCGTTGAAAATCAGTTTTCCCGGCCATTGCTAACAAACAAACAGACAGAAGTCCCAAAATAAATATTAGAATACCACGAGAAGTGAGGGTCAGCCCTAAATCACTATAACATGGAACTAGTATACTAGTCCCAGCTATAACCCACACGCAGGCGATGTATAGTTTACCCATTGTGGAGTATAGCACAAGGACAATTACAGTGTCAACCAAAATAAACAGCAGCATAGCGGTGGAATAATATGCAGAAGAAAAAGCTCACATTTCAGATTGTCTTTAAGACCAACTGATAGTAACGGTGAAGTAATGTATTAAAATTATATTATATTATATGGTAAAAGGGCAGAAACCATGAACAAAGGTAAACCGTTTATAATAACCGAATATCTAGTGGATAGCTAGCACGACGTGTGTCCCTTTAATGCAACATATATAATCTACGGCTGCGCATATGACATATTCCATATTATTTTGACAGCTACGAGCAGTTGTAATTTTCAAACAAGCTGATACCTCATTTATGTCCAAATTCATATTTGTTAGCTCTAAGAATTCTCCAAGATGTATAGACTGGTGTATTCCATGCACCTCCGATTGGCAACTTTGGTCAGAATGTTATAGAAAACTACTGAGTATTTCCTAACAGATAAGGTATCAACTTGTTTCAAAAATAAACTAGCATATGCTCGTGACAGTCAGTTCCTCATATATTATGTTTTTGTGCGTTCGCACATTTTGAATGCGTGGTACTCCCCAACCTCGAAATCACGTGATTCACAACCGTGATCGTGTAGTAATTTGATTCTGATTCCACTCAGTGTGTAACCGGACGACATCGACGTCATGACGTAAATGACGTTCGTCTCGACCACGAAAACGGAACTATAAAACAAAATCATCATGACAGGTCTGGAGCTGCGCTGGTGCAGCATTAAAGACCCAGTGCCAGCGAATTCCCTTATATATGCGAGTCGACAATAGGGAACCTTGCATTTATAAGAGAATGCACTGGCTTACAAGATCCATGTAAATAGTGTTAGGCTAATGTATTCTCTTATATATACGAGGTTCCCTATGGTCGACTCGCATATATAAGGGACTGCATTGGCACAGGATTTTCGCACTATGGGAGACTCGCATATATATTGCACGGGGTTTTCGCTTAAATTGCAGGAAGCTCCAGTCGTGGAAGGGTTACACTACCCTTATGGAGCCCCTCACAGACATGAGCAGACGGCACTCAGCAATACAAGCTGCCACCCGTATGGGGCTCCCTGCAGAAAGCTCCAGTCATGGAAGGGTTAACCATGGGAAGCAAAGCATGGTCAAGAGCCTTAACCCTTTCAGTGCCAAGTTCGATTTTTGTATCAACCCATATTTCCTTGATCATTTTTCAAATTTATTGATTATAATAATGTGATACATTGATGGAAAGAGCTCTTTCCATCAATGTATAACATTATTATAATCAATAAATTTGAAAAATGATCAAGGAAATATGGGTTGATACAAAAATCGGACTTGGCACTGAAAGGGTTAAATATAGTGCTGGTCATTTGCAGAATATCCAATGGGCTATAACCGACCGATGGCTTGTCCTTATGTTTATATATACCCAAAGCGTCCACCTGATCTAATATGAAGACACACAAGCAAGATAACGTATGTTATATAAGAGTAACGGGATGGGATTCGGCACAAAACACCATCAGGCCATCAACCCAACCAAAATGACAAGCTGTTGTTGACCATAATACTTGGTAATGAAGTATAACTATCTCTATTGTTAACTATGATTATCAAGCCCGAGTTTAGTGTGCCTATCATTTGCAGAATGAGGTCCCCAGAGGGTGAATTTAGGACGCTATCCCGCAATAAATAAATTCACTCTCTGGGGACCTCATTCTACTTAGGCCTCATATCTTATTATCAAATTAACAAGTGTTTTATTTTCTCTGTATATTGGCAGACGACACAATGCATAATGGGTGCACATTACAATCTTAAACACCTGGAAACTTTAAAGTGATGTGAAACACTCTGGCAGGATGATCAGATAGAAATTGAAATAATCCTTATCAAAGTTGTTATTTGTTATGAATATTAATTCAAATTGACGATACACACCGTCATTCTGATATATTAATTAAATGCAATGACTCTCGATGGCAAAAACAATTGTGTTAGATTGTCGCAGATAGTTGCGTCCCGAATCGAGATGTAAATATTTACAGTTGGGCGTAGTTCAGATAATGTGTTCTATGGAGTAGTATGATCGATTTCTTTGAACTTTTCGGCGATTTTAGTAGAATGCTACACTCCCCATGTTGGCATAGCACCTGAGTATTAACTTATCAATTTCACACTCCCGAACATGTCCATAATATGTCTTTAAACAGTGTCTAGTTCTCCCATAGCAGATGCGGCAACTCAGCATGCTCTTCACACAGGATCAATTTGGTGACGCTAACCCACTGTATGAGGTCCCCAGAGGGTTAATTTGATGATGCTAACCCACTGTATGAGGTAGCGTCACTAAACTAACCCTCTGGGGACCTAATTCTGCAAATGTCCAGCACCATATTTTGAGGCATGTCAAGAGCGCGTGCACGAAAAATGGGGTGGGAGTATAAAAGCGTAACGTTGTAACGTTGGCTGTAACATGGGGTGGGATGTAACGTTGGCTGTAACATTGGTTGTAACATGGGGTGGGGTGTAACATTGGGTGTAACATTGGGTGTAACATTGGTTGTAACATGGGGTGGGATGTAACGTTGGGTGTAACATTGGCTGTAACATGGGGTGGGGTGTAACGTTGGCTGTAACATGGGGTGGGGTGTAACGTTGGCTGTAACATGGGGTGGGGTGTAACATTGGCTGTAACATGGGGTGGGGTGTAACGTTGGCTCTAACATGGGGTGGGGTGTAACATTGGCTGTAACATGGGGTGGGGTGTAACGTTGGTTGTAACATGGGGTGGGGTGTAACGTTGGCTCTAACATGGGGTGGGGTGTAACATTGGCTGTAACATGGGGTGGGGTGTAACGTTGGCTCTAACATGGGGTGGGGTGTAACGTTGGCTCTAACATGGGGTGGGGTGTAACGTTGGTTGTAACATGGGGTGGGGTGTAACATTGGTTGTAACATGGGGTGGGATGTAACATTGGCTGTAACATGGGGTGGGGTGTAACATTGGTTGTAACATGGGGTGGGGTGTAACATTGGTTGTAACATGGGGTGGGGTGTAACATTGGCTGTAACATGGGGTGGGGTGTAACATTGGTTGTAACATGGGGTGGGGTGTAACGTTGGCTCTAACATGGGGTGGGATGTAACGTTGGCTGTAACATGGGGTGGGGTGTAACGTTGGTTGTAACATGGGGTGGGGTGTAACGTTGGCTCTAACATGGGGTGGGATGTAACGTTGGCTGTAACATGGGGTGGGGTGTAACGTTGGTTGTAACATGGGGTGGGGTGTAACATTGGTTGTAACATGGGGTGGGGTGTAACATTGGCTGTAACATGGGGTGGGGTGTAACATTGGTTGTAACATGGGGTGGGGTGTAACGTTGGCTCTAACATGGGGTGTAACGTTGGCTCTAACATGGGGTGGGGATGTAACGTTGGCTCTAACATGGGGTGGGATGTAACGTTGGTTGTAACATGGGGTGGGGATGTAACGTTGGCTCTAACATGGGGTGGGGATGTAACGTTGGCTCTAACATGGGGTGGGGATGTAACGTTGGCTCTAACATGGGGTGGGGATGTAACGTTGGCTCTAACATGGGGTGGGGATGTAACGTTGGCTCTAACATGGGGTGGGGATGTAACGTTGGCTCTAACATGGGGTGGGGATGTAACGTTGGCTCTAACATGGGGTGGGGATGTAACGTTGGCTCTAACATGGGGTGGGGATGTAACGTTGGCTCTAACATGGGGTGGGGATGTAACGTTGGCTCTAACATGGGGTGGGGTGTAACGTTGGTTGTAACATGGGGTGGGGTGTAACATTGGTTGTAACATGGGGTGGGATGTAACATTGGCTGTAACATGGGGTGGGGTGTAACATTGGTTGTAACATGGGGTGGGGTGTAACATTGGTTGTAACATGGGGTGGGGTGTAACATTGGCTGTAACATGGGGTGGGGTGTAACATTGGTTGTAACATGGGGTGGGGTGTAACGTTGGCTCTAACATGGGGTGGGATGTAACGTTGGCTGTAACATGGGGTGGGGTGTAACGTTGGTTGTAACATGGGGTGGGGTGTAACGTTGGCTCTAACATGGGGTGGGATGTAACGTTGGCTGTAACATGGGGTGGGGTGTAACGTTGGTTGTAACATGGGGTGGGGTGTAACATTGGTTGTAACATGGGGTGGGGTGTAACATTGGCTGTAACATGGGGTGGGGTGTAACATTGGTTGTAACATGGGGTGGGGTGTAACGTTGGCTCTAACATGGGGTGTAACGTTGGCTCTAACATGGGGTGGGGATGTAACGTTGGCTCTAACATGGGGTGGGATGTAACGTTGGTTGTAACATGGGGTGGGGATGTAACGTTGGCTCCAACATGGGGTGGGGATGTAACGTTGGCTCTAACATGGGGTGGGGATGTAACGTTGGCTCTAACATGGGGTGGGGATGTAACGTTGGCTCTAACATGGGGTGGGGATGTAACGTTGGCTCTAACATGGGGTGGGGATGTAACGTTGGCTCTAACATGGGGTGGGGATGTAACGTTGGCTCTAACATGGGGTGGGGATGTAACGTTGGCTCTAACATGGGGTGGGGATGTAACGTTGGCTCTAACATGGGGTGGGGATGTAACGTTGGCTCTAACATGGGGTGGGGTGTAACGTTGGCTGTAACATGGGGTGTGGGTGTAACATTGGCTGTAACATGGGGTGGGGTGTAACGTTGGTTGTAACATGGGGTGGGGTGTAACGTTGGCTCTAACATGGGGTGGGGTGTAACATTGGCTGTAACATGGGGTGGGATGTAACGTTGGCTGTAACATGGGGTGTGGGTGTAACATTGGCTGTAACATGGGGTGGGGTGTAACGTTGGTTGTAACATGGGGTGGGGTGTAACGTTGGCTCTAACATGGGGTGGGGTGTAACATTGGCTGTAACATGGGGTGGGATGTAACGTTGGCTGTAACATGGGGTGGGGTGTAACGTTGGTTGTAACATGGGGTGGGGTGTAACGTTGGCTGTAACATGGGATGGGCTGTTAAGTTGGCTGTAAACCGCGGTCGATATAACGGCGGCGAGAAAACAAGCAGACACTGAATAAATTGGAGAACAAAAATCTTTCACTTCTGGTGGCCATTTTGGCGACCATCTTAGACGGGAGGTTCCAATTTCGCCCTAAAATGTTGCATAATATGTCTTAAATTGACAAATATATATGCAATTATATTCATTTGACAATATTTTCTCTCTATAATTTGAATCAAACTGACATAGTGCCAGGTCTGAAAAAACGGCGGCCATGTTTGATGCCATTTCGGCTGGTGTCTACGCGGCCACATTTTTCCTGTTAACCCTTTAATGACGGGAGCTGCGCTGGTGCAGCATTAAATATCATGTGCCAGTGCATTCTCTTATATATGCGAGTAACTCACACCTCCACAACGGATACTGTATAGCCACGTCCCTTCATGCAGTCTCTTGTATGTAACACCCCATCACGGAGACCCTCTAGTCACGTCCCTGTATGCGGCCTCTTTATGTAACACCCCATTACGGAGACCCTCTTGCCACGTCCCTAAATGCGGCATCTGTCTAACCACGTCCCTGAATATGGCCTCATTACATGTGTTTACTCACCCATATTCTTCATCGTGAGAATATTTCGTCCAAAACTCATAACATTTGTCCAAATCCTTTGAAATCCGATCCAGGTATCGCATCAGTTTCGCCTTCAAAACCTTACGATCATCGATAGAGTTCATTTTGAACATTAAAAACTCCTTGTTTAAAGAACTAGATAAAAATGTTATGTTTACCCTGCTTATCGTTTGTAGATACAGTGTTCATACAATGAATGATGATACGTTAATAAAGACACGTATATAGTCACACCAGAGCAGGGTCGTATCAAACTCGAGACATGGAGAATATCGCGTTCTGATGCATTTACGCCTGAGAAGTGGTCTCTGCTCTCACCATTTCGCTCTGGGCCAATCAAAACTCAAAGAAGTCACTTACATAGCGATGAGCGCCAATCAAAACTCAAAGAAGTCACTTGCAGCGCGAGAAGATATGTCTTGTACTGTGTCTATAAACCAATAATAAAATTAAGCTCCCGCCGCCCCAGTGAGTGGGAAGAGCGAGATGGTTTCCAAGATAATGTCTCCGCCGAATGGTGCATCGAGAATAAATGTCCGATTATACAAATGTATGGACATTATAGAGAGGTTGTGCAGTATTACGAACACCCGCCACCCGATGAGAGGGAAGAGCGAGGTGGTTAATATCTCCATCGAATGGTGAATCTAGAATAAATGTCCGATTATACAAATGTATGGACATTATAGAGAGGTTGTGCAAGATTATAAACTCCCATCACCCGGTGAGCGGGAAGAGCGAGATGGTTAATGTCTCCGTTAGGAGGCTGCATGTGCCCCGTGCGCACCAGAGACTCGTCAGGAGGCTGCATGTCTGCTCCTGTGCGCCTCACAGACACACGCTATATAGGACAGTTTATCTGGAAGAACGGGCTCAGTTACACTCGATATATAGTTTTGAAATCCTATTCATTATCAATGGTAAATTTTGTGATTTGTGACCAAAAGTTGGTTAATGTCCTATTTTGCATATATTTAAACAAAATTACTACGGTTTGAAAATAAGAAAATATTAGATAGAGAGAGGTGCAGACTGTAATCATCCAACACTAATATCTTGTCCAGGCTATGAGTGGAAATTTGAAGTTAGGCACAAAGAACGAAGGTTCTATAGAAGAACAAGCCATGGTTTTATATATAAACATCTGTATAAAAGCCCCCGTATCGAGACATATAATGGACATTGAGGGTGGCGCCAGGATCCTTCTACGGATGGTTTTATATATAAACATCTGTATAAAAGCCCCCGTATCGAGACATATAATGGACATTGAGGGTGGCGCCAGGATCCTTCTACGGATGGTTATATATATAAACATCGTATAAAAGCCCCCGTATCGAGACATATAATGGACATTGAGGGTGGCGCCAGGATCCTTCTACGGATGGTTATATATATAAACATCCGTATAAAAGCCCCCGTATCGAGACATATAATGGACATTGAGGGTGGCGCCAGGATCCCCATACGGTTGGTTATATATATATAAACATCCGTAAAAAAGCCCCCGTATCGAGACATATAATGGACATTGAGGGTGGCGCCAGGATCCCCCTACGGTTGGTTATATATATAAACATCCGTATAAAAGCCCCCGTATCGAGACATATAATGGTCATTGAGGGTGGCGCCAGGATCCTTCTACGGATGGTTATATATATAAACATCCGTATAAAAGCCCCCGTATCGAGACATATAATGGACATTGAGGGTGGCGCCAGGATCCCCCTACGGTTGGTTATATATATAAACATCCGTATAAAAGCCCCCGTATCGAGATATATAATGGACATTGAGGGTGGCGCCAGGATCCCCCTACGGTTGGTTATATATATAAACATCCGTATAAAAGCCCCCGTATCGAGACATATATAGGACATTGAGGGTGGCGCCAGGATCCTTCTACGGTTGGTTATATATATAAACATCCGTATAAAAGCCCCCGTATCGAGACATATAATGGACATTGAGGGTGGCGCCAGGATCCCCCTACGGTTGGTTATATATATAAACATCTGTATAAATGCCCCCGTATCGAGACATATAATGGACATTGAGGGTGGCGCCAGGATCCTTCTACGGTTGGTTATATATATAAACATCCGTATAAAAGCCCCCGTATCGAGACATATAATGGACATTGAGGGTGGCGCCAGGATCCCCATACGGTTGGTTATATATATAAACATCCGTATAAAAGCCCCCGTATCGAGACATATATAGGACATTGAGGGTGGCGCCAGGATCCTTCTACGGATGGTTATATATATAAACATCCGTATAAAAGCCCCCGTATCGAGACATATATAGGACATTGAGGGTGGCGCCAGGATCCCCCTACGGATGGTTATATATATAAACATCCGTATAAAAGCCCCCGTATCGAGACATATATAGGACATTGAGGGTGGCGCCAGGATCCTTCTACGGTTGGTTATATATATAAACATCCGTATAAAAGCCCCCGTATCGAGACATATAATGGACATTGAGGGTGGCGCCAGGATCCCCCTACGGTTGGTTATATATATAAACATCTGTATAAATGCCCCCGTATCGAGACATATAATGGACATTGAGGGTGGCGCCAGGATCCTTCTACGGTTGGTTATATATATAAACATCCGTATAAAAGCCCCCGTATCGAGACATATAATGGACATTGAGGGTGGCGCCAGGATCCCCATACGGTTGGTTATATATATAAACATCCGTATAAAAGCCCCCGTATCGAGACATATATAGGACATTGAGGGTGGCGCCAGGATCCTTCTACGGATGGTTATATATATAAACATCCGTATAAAAGCCCCCGTATCGAGACATATATAGGACATTGAGGGTGGCGCCAGGATCCCCCTACGGATGGTTATATATATAAACATCCGTATAAAAGACCCCGTATCGAGACATTATAGGACATTGAGGGTGGCGCCAGGATTTCCTCGATACAGGGGTTACGGTCATACCAACACCGACAAGGGGGCTATATGATTACGGAAACTACCGGTCCCATACCCGACAAGGGTGCTATATGATCACGGAAGCTACCGGTCCCATACCCGACAAGGGGGCTATATGATCACGGACGCAACTGGTCCCATACCCGACAAGGGGGTTATCTGATCACGGAAGCTACCGATCCCATCCCCGACAAGGGGGTAATCTGATCACGGAAGAAACCGGTCCCATCCTCGATAAGGGCGCTATATGACCACGGAAGCTACCGGTCCCTTACCCGACAAAGGGGCTATATGATCACAAAAGCTACCGGTCCAATCACCGACAAAGGGGGGGGGGGGGGGCTATATGATCACGGACGATACCGGTCCCATCCCCGACAAGGGGGCTATATGATCACGGAAGCTACCGGTCCCTTACCCGACAAGGGGGCTATATGATCACGAAAGCTACCGGCCCAATCACCGACAAAGGGGGGGGGGGCTATATGATCACGGACGCTACCGGTCCCATCCCCGACAAGGGGGCTATATGATCATGGAATTTACCGGTCACATCCCCGACAAGGTGGTTATATGATAACGGAATCTACCGGTTCCACCCCCGACAAGGGGTTATATGATAACGGAAACTATCGGTCCCATACCCGACAAGGGACTATATGATCACGGAAGCTACCGGTTCCATCCCCGACAAGGGGTTATATGATAACGGAATCTATCGGTCCCATACCCGACAAGGGACTATATGATCACGGAATATACCGGTTCCTTCCCCGACAAGGGACTATATGATCACGGAAGCTATCGGTCCAATACCCGACAAGGGACTATATATTATCACGGAAGCTACCGGTCCCATCCCCGACAAGGGGTTATATGATAACGGAATCTACCTGCCCCATACCCGACAAGGGACTATATGATCACGGAAGCTACCCCGACAAGGGGGCTATTTGATCACGGAAGCTACCGGTCCCATCCCCGAAAATGGGGCTATATGATCACTGAATCTACCGGTACCATCCCCGACAAGGGGGCTATATGGTCACGGCAGCTACCGGTTCCATCCCCAACAAGGGGTATATGATCACGGAAGCTACCGGTCCCATATCCGACAAGGGGCTATATGATCACGGAAGCTACCGTTCCCATCCCGACAAGGGAGATATATGATCACGGAAGCTATCGGTCCCATACCCGACAAGGGGGCTATATGATCACGAAAGCTACCGGTCCCATCCCCGATAAAGGGGGGGGGTTATATGATCACGGAAGCTACCGGTCCCATCCCCGACAAGGTGGGGGGCTATATGATCACGGAATATACCGGTCTGACCAATGCACTGTAATTGCAGGTTTCACCGACGGGTGGGGATACCCATCTCGCCCCCATTGATCCCCTCTGGCGCCACCCCACATTTGCAAGCTCGATCTGAGTTGAGGGACATTTCCATTGGCCATTCCGATCGGTAGATGACAGTAATCGTATACGGCCACAAATAACATTTCGGACAAAGTGCTGTTCCATTTTAATGGTATTTATGGACCTTGTTACTGGAGGAAATAACTAAGCAAGATACTGCGATGTGGACTAAAAAACAATAATGAGGTTTTTGCTTAACATTCAAGCATAAACGGAGTCAAAACCTTTCATGACGGGAATGGCGCTGGTGCAGCATTAAATATCCTACACCAGTGCATTCACTTATATATGCGAGTCTTCCATAGGGAGCCTCGCATACATATTTTATAAGAGAAACGCACTGGCTTAAAAGGTCAAGGTAAATATTGTTAGGCCAATGCATTTTATTATACATGCGAGGCGCCCTATAAGCGAATGCATTGGCAGAGGGTTTTCGCAAAAAAAATCAGGAAGCTCCAGTCATCGAAGGGTTAAGGAGGCCCACGTGCGATGAAGTAATAAACGCACGTGCGTGTTCCTGATAGTCAGTTTACGGGACGAATGCAGTGACGTAACCATTTGACGTCATATCAATGGGTGAATATATTTTTGCCAATAAACCAGGGGGGGGGGGCGGGTCATCCACTTTTTTCCATACAGTACGCCGGGGTGGGTGGGTGGTTCAGCTGCGAAAAAGTCACTTTTTTCCTGAGTGGTCGCAATTTTTTCCTCTTACAACATTTCTTCAATATAAATGCCTCAAAGTGTTCAGCATCATTGTTAAGGTGTGTATGCCACTTAGGGCAGTGCTTAGGGTGTAGATAGTGTGGATATAGGCATGATGCTTCTCAGAAATCCAGATTACGAACCAACTCTCAGGAATTCGCCTTTTACATCCGATCACATTGCCATGTACCAATGTTACTGGTTCGAGATGAAAATGGACAGTTATGTAGCACATGAATAAACTTTAATGTAAATAAAATGAAAAAAGCTATTCATTTATAGCATTAATTTTACTCATTATACCTGATCAGACCAGATAACCCAGTCAAAATTGTATCGGAACTTGGCATGGGACTGTAGACTGCAACAATGCATATCACTGAGACAACAATCTTGAGATGGTGGGACCCAGGTAAAAGATTGGGCGAGCATACATAGAACTTGAATGTGTAGATGTGGAGAAGGCTGCTAAGTGGAATAAACAAAATCAGAACAGATGAGTGAAAAGAAGGGAGAGAAAATATAATATAACTTAATATATATGCAAGTCTAAATATAATGTGCCGGTCATCAGCAAAATGATCGAAGTCTGCAGAAGGCGAATTTGGCGATACTACCCGGCATAGCATCAACACATTCAACCTCTAACAACCTCATTCTATTTTGGTCTCGACCAACCATGGAGAACTAGCTGCAGATGAGGGTCACATATGGTGAATTTGGTAATGCTATAGCCCACTATGCTGGGTAGCATCATTAAACTCACCCACCTTGGAGCTTATTCTGCCGACTGCATATGACCATCTTATTTTCAAGTTTCTATTTACACGCAGTGCATGTATTTGTCTGAATGCTTGACCTGGGTCTGGCCTTAGCACAGTACCTAGCCCAAAAACTCCGCTCAAGGAAATGAAAATTAGTTTCGTGATACATAGTGGATTTCAGCTGAATACCTGTATTGTTGGAGAGTTAATTGCCAGGTGGTGTTGCCCTAATAATTTTTTCAAAAATCATAATTGACATAAATTCATGTGATACTATCGGACACATCTAAAGTTACACTTGCTGTGATGAAAAGAAGGTACAGTAATGCTTTTATACTTGTTTACATGTATAATGAGCTACCTTAGACAATATTTGGGGAAGAAACAATCAATAATTTACAGATCAGCACATGTATTCTGTGTGTTATTTTGGGTTTTTCCAAGTTTTTTTTTAGAACCTGTTTCGTGTTATTACAAAAGACTGGAATGACTTAGAAGAACCAGAAATGGAAATAGGGTAACTGTAACACTGACCAACAAGCTTAAATGGTGTGATATTACAGATTTGGTGGTAAAAAGGGGGGTGGGTACCCCGCATGAAATTGGAAAAAATATTTTACCTTCAAATAGGGGGGTGGTGGGTACCCAAGAGCCGGAAAAAAGTTTTTTCAGCCTAATGTCATGTCACTTTTTTCCGACCCCCCCCCTTGAATATACTGTGAAATGTTGTAACAATCGCATAAAAAACAAGTAAATCATACAAAGAACATGATTAAAAGCATGAACCAATGTAAGTAATGGAAATAATATCCATCTACATCATATCCATGAAAATAATATCCATTCACATTATATCCATGAAAATAATATCCATTCACATTATATCTATGAAAAGTTCCCGCATAGGCTGACGTGGGGGATGATTTTTTAAAGTAATGTATAATTATGGTAAGTTGGTAACATTAGCCTAAAACTACTGTAAACGACATGAATGTCGTTCCACCCATCAACCGACATATATAAGAGAATGCACTGACACATGACCTAAATGCTGCACCAGCGCAGATACCACCATGACAGGGATAATAACCGAGGCGATATATAAAGTTTAACCCACAGAGAGCCTCACACAGATGAAGGCATGTACTACGGAGTGTCTTCTGCTGCAGTCTATATGGGGCTCTATAAAGGGATAATAACCGAGGCGATATATAAAGTTTAACCCACAGGGAGCCTCCGTAGATGAAAGCATGCACTACGGGGTGTCTTCTGTCGCAGTCTATTTGGGGCTCTATAAAGGGATAATAACCGAGGCGATATATAAAGTTTAACACACAGGGAGCCTCACACAGGTGAAAGCATGCACCACGGAGTGTCTTCTGCTGCAGTCTATATGGGGCTCTATAAAGGGATAATAACCGAGGCGATATATAAAGTTTACCAAACAGGGAGCCTCACACAGATGAAAGCATGCACCACGGAGTGTCTTCTGCTGCAGTCTATGTGGGGCTCTATAAAGGGATAATAACCGAGGCGATATATAAAGTTTAACCCTCAGGGATCCTCACACAGATGAAAGCATGCACTACGGAGTGTCTTCTGCTGCAGTCTATGTGGGGCTCTATAAAGGGATAATAACCGAGGCGATATATAAAGTTTAACCCTCAGGGAGCCTCACACAGATGAAAGCATGCACTACGGAGTGTCTTCTGCTGCAGTCTATGTGGGGCTCTATAAAGTGTTAATGATCACATGGTCGACGGTCTTGAGTGTTATCCTTCAGCGATTGTGGGGGTATCATAAATCACGTGCGGTTCTGTGTTTATTACACGTCCGATCATCCGATGGTAATCTCCTAACTGAACATTTATGATGGTTACTGCAGAATTGTTCGATGTTATTTCCTATATTGTCGCGTGTGATGATGATTTAATTGTAAAGCTCCGGCTTCAATGTTGAGACGAACAAGGGTGCTCGCGGGTAACAGGTGTGTGCGTTTTCAGAAATTCCACGATTTTACGGAATCGGATACCAGCGATTGTCTGCCCTTTACTATATATTAATTTTATTGCACTTTGTTTTCTACAAAGGTCCATGTGTTCGTACCTGGTGGAATACCACACATTTAAATATTGTACCAACCTCGCGTCATATAAGCAATATCCGTGACGAGCATCCTTGTCCACTGCAATGTCATGTACATGTATATCAACATTCTGTGCTGAGTTCACAATTCATCTTGATTGAACAGGATACATTTTTCGTATTTAAAATTCACCTCAACGAGTTCTGACGCATGATAATGAGGTGAAAGTCGAGGTATGACCCACATGTATTTGGCACAATAGACCCCACCACCCCAAATACATATATATAAGACTGTCTTTGGGTTGGTGGGGTCTATTGTGCCAAATACCTGTGGTATGACACAGATAAACCAGCCTCGTAACTTAGCAATTCGGTCGCATAGTGTTCTCGTGCTAGAGCCCTTGAACATTTTGTGGCCGAATCCATAATATCATCGATGTTGGTTTATCCCTCTCCGGCTAGCGCCCTCGAACATTATGTGGCCGAATCCCTAAATTCCATCGATGGTGGTTTATCCCTATCGTGCTAGCGCCCTCGAACATTATGTGGCCGAATCCCTAATCTCATCGATGGTGGTTTATATCTATCGTGCTAGCGCCCTCGAACATTGTGTGGCCGATCCCTAATCTCATCGATGGTGGTTTATCCCTCTCGCGCGAGCGCCCTCGAACATTGTGTGGCCGAATCCCTAATCTCATCGATGGTGGTTTATCCCTCTCGCGCGAGCGCCCTCGAACATTGTGTGGCCGAATCCCTAATCTCATCGATGGTGGTTTATCCCTCTCAGAGCGCCCTCAGTAGTAATGGTGGGCACTATGGCCCAGTACCCCCCAGACATGGGCACTATGGCCCAGTACCCCCCAGACATGGGCACTATGGCCCAGTACCCCCCCAGACATGGGCACTATGGCCCAGTACCCCCCCAGACATGGGCACTATGGCCCATGGGCCATAGTGCCCATGTCTGGGGGGTACTGGGCCATAGTGCCCATGTCTGGGGGGGTACTGGGCCATAGTGCCCATGTCTGGGGGGTACTGGGCCATAGTGCCCATGTCTGGGGGGTACTGGGCCATAGTTCCCAGCCTGAGGATAGATGTTCCTGTCATTGATGTGACATTTCTGATCGAAAAAATGAAAATGGACTTAGAATTATTTTTTTTCAAAAGGAAAATCTCACTTTGGAAAATATCAATTAGCAATCAAGAGTTTTTCTTTTCGAATATTTGGTGGCCCTGAAAAGGGCCGTTTTATTTTTGTTATAGTTTAGAATCCGCCACATTGAACTTCTTTGTTCGCCAAAACTTCAATTGATTTGTCTCCTCGCCTCATCCATATTTCGCATTCACAATAATGCTCGTGGCAAACGTGTGGGATCCACACTAGAGTTATTGATGACTTGAATCTTGGTGTTGATTTGTAGCCGCCTTTGGTAGCATCAAACATGACGATAGGTCGCTGTATAACAGTCGCCGCTAATTCAACCATCAATCTTGATTCAGCCAAAAGTGGTGTGCGCCGTAAATCTTGTGCCGACGCACCAAGTTCGTCACTCTCTGCGTAGTACAGGTCAACTGCCGCATCTCTCAGAACCATCCATCCATCGGTCGTCCCGTAAACCCCGAGGCTGAGTGCCCTCCAAAACAGCGATATTTCTTCACCGTACACTGCTTTACAGTATACCCCACCGGCCATTATCTCGTCAAGATCTGTTATGTTTACAGCAGTCATCTTTGAATGTAGAATAAGTCTGAAGATCCGTCTTGAACATATATCACGATTGCGCGGGCGGTAGAGAAAGCACATAATACTTTGACGTTAAAATGACAAATGCTCCCTGACGTTGTGTTTCTTTTCAGTGCATTATCTGTTAGTTTCACCATTTCGATATGATGTAGATTAAATTCATGATAGTATATGCAATTAATTAAGATATTTTAACATATGAATTCATCTTCGTTCATAAACGATGACCAAGTAAAGTTATCAATTGTAATGATGAAGAAAAATGTTCAGTATGTTTTCTTGTGTTCAGTTTTATGTATAAAATATGTACAATTCCAAAAACAAAAACTAGAAAAACATTCCATATTTGCCTAACGAGGTAATAAATATATCAATCATGTGTGCCAAATAATAGATAATGATCTAACGAAATTAAAAACATTTGTTTGATCGCTATGCAATAATGATCAAGAAAAATATGAATGCTGATCCGTCTCTGAAAAAACACAACGCCAGGAAACATTTGTCAATTTTAACGTCAATGCGACATGTGATTTCATTGACGCCCGTGTAACAATCTTGTGTTCAGTTTTATGTATAAAATATGTACAATTCCAAAAACAAAAACTAGAAAAACATTCCATATTTGCCTAACGAGGTAATAAATATATCAATCATGTGTGCCAAATAATAGATAATGATCTAACGAAATTAAAAACATTTGTTTGATCGCTATGCAATAATGATCAAGAAAAATATGATTGCTGATCCGTCTCTGAAAAAACACAACGCCAGGAAACATTTGTCAATTTTAACGTCAATGCGACATGTGATTTCATTGACGCCCGTGTCAAATGTATAAAAATATTTTCGAATTTGATCAACGTTACATTGCATTGCTATCAAAGATGGATCCGTTAACAGAATTTCTTCAGAGTGAGATATACAGTAATCCTGTTGTACAGAATACATATGCGGCACCACAGTCAACAGGCCAAGCTAATACGACAATGACTATAGGTGGAGATACACTCATTTTAAAAGCGATTTTAGATGAACTGAGATGTCTTCGCAGGGATATTGACGTGAAAACACAAGTAACGCATCAAGAAGTAAAAGTGAATCTTCGTTTCGTTGCAGAAGAGATAGATATACCAATCAGGGTTCATGATGTTCAGAGATCGAAAGAACAGAAACAGATCAAAAAAGAAAAAATATTATCGGCGAAAGAAAAAGAACCTAAAAGTATCATGAAGCCTTCTACTGAGACAAAAGTCAGATTTCGTCTTCCTTGTAAAGAATCTAAAGATACAGAGAAAAGTGATGAATTCGCAAAAGCTATTGGTTCTCATGGGAAAGATATGTCAAGATATAAGAAAAACACAAAACGATGTTAAAGTCAGATGATAATTTTAAAACGGCCCTTTTCAGGGCCACACACATTTCCCAAAAGGTTACTCTTTCATTGCTGAAAAAATCAAAAACACGATTGTTCAATTTATATTTTATTCAACAACAAATATTTGCAAGTATATTTTGTTTTAAATTATTCGTGGCGTGATTTTTTCAAAACAAAACATAGGGTACAAAGAACATTATTAGTTATTAAGCAATGCTAAAAGTTTTTCTTTTTGAAAAAATTGGTTGGTCCTGAAAAGGACCGTTTTTGTTTTTGGCCCTGAAAAGGGCCGTTTTGTATGGCATCAAAGTTCACGCCACGATTTTCTTTTGAGACTTTTGCTTTTGTTCCAACGCTGTTGTTTTTTGCATATTTGCATAACCAGTTTTGCACTGGCGGTTACTTCTTTTGCGTGTCCGGTCCGCATTATCTGGGGTGTTAGCCCTATCGTTCCTCTTAGTATAGACATCAACGGTTCGGGGATTTCGGACATCTTTGAATGCAGAATAAAAATTGTTCACGGCCGTGTTTGAACATATATCACGATTGCGCGGGCGGTAGAGAAAGCACATAATACTTTGACGTTAAAATGACAAATGCTCCCTGACGTTGTGTTTCTTTTCAGTGCATTATCTGTTAGTTTCACCATTTCGATATGATGTAGATTAAATTCATGATAGTATATGCAATTAATTAAGATATTTTAACATATGAATTCATCTTCGTTCATAAACGATGACCAAGTAAAGTTATCAATTGTAATGATGAAGAAAAATGTTCAGTATGTTTTCTTGTGTTCAGTTTTATGTATAAAATATGTACATTTCCAAAAACAAAAACTAGAAAAACATTCCATATTTGCCTAACGAGGTAATAAATATATCAATCATGTGTACCAAATAATAGATAATGATCTAACGAAATTAAAAACATTTGTTTGATCGCTATGCAATAATGATCAAGAAAAATATGAATGCTGATCCGTCTCTGAAAAAACACAACGCCAGGAAACATTTGTCAATTTTAACGTCAATGCGACATGTGATTTCATTGACGCCCGTGTAACAATCTTGTGTTCAGTTTTATGTATAAAATATGTACAATTCCAAAAACAAAAACTAGAAAAACATTCCATATTTGCCTAACGAGGTAATAAATATATCAATCATGTGTGCCAAATAATAGATAATGATCTAACGAAATTAAAAACATTTGTTTGATCGCTATGCAATAATGATCAAGAAAAATATGATTGCTGATCCGTCTCTGAAAAAACACAACGCCAGGAAACATTTGTCAATTTTAACGTCAATGCGACATGTGATTTCATTGACGCCCGTGTCAAATGTATAAAAATATTTTCACTTTTTCAGTGAACTTCATTCATCATGCCGTCTCTAAAGAAATTTTTCAAGAAGCTATGGAGGAAGAGAGATTCGTCAGAGGAGACGAAAATCAGAACCTATAGGAAATGGCAGGATTCTCCTGAACAAAAGGTGGTGCAGAAACAGATGTTAACAGATTTTCTGGCTCGGCGACGACCATCGGCTGAAGTATGTGATCAAGAACCAAGCAATCTTGATCTCGGGGAGATCTTGTCACAGATCTCGAAGAAAGATCTGTGCAATGCAGCAATTGACAGCTTCGCTCAGGCTGCTGCGGCGCACAGATCAAATCCTACTTGGTCTGTGACAATTAACCCCAACGGGATATATCCTGATTTGGCAGAATTTTTATGAATTCTGTAAAAGAAAAAACGGCCCTTTTCAGGGCCACCCACATTCCCCAAAAGGTTACTCTTTCATAGCTGAAAAAAACAAAACACGATTGTTCAATTCATAATTTTATTCACACAACATAATTTTCAAATGTTTGTATCGATTCGTTTATCTGTTTTTGGAATGTAGAATGGTCTCAGCTTCTTTTTCTTGGAAGTTTTCTTGGAATTTTCAAAATCTGGATTTTTATCTTCAGATTTGTTCTGTGAATCATTCGTAGGATCAACAGGTCGGGGTTGTTTGAAAACATCTGATGTTGTAGACATCTCTTCAGTTTTGATATCTGCATTTTGTTCTTGTATTGTTACTGCTTGTAGACATTTTTGTATAGTTTTCACATTTTTTTTGTCGCCGAAATCTGTTTTACAATGGAAGGACCAATGGGATTCTTGTCCGCATTTGTAACAGTAACCATATGGCGGTTTCCAATTTTTATCAGCTTTGTTTTTCTCTTGTTTCTCTTGCCATTGCATTTTGTTACAAAGTTTAAACAAATTGGCAGAGATCTGTCTCATTTCGACAAGATTATCTTGAATTTTTCTAGTCTGTGGCTGTGTAGATTTTTTTGAATCTTCTTTATGTAGCTCAATATAGCTCTCTTCAATAACTGCAGGCCTTGGTCTTTTTCTAACAATATCTTCTTCGCTGGAGGCGTCGTCTGAAACAGGTCTTTTAATTCTCTTAAACATTTTTGTCTTGAGTTTTGTCAGCAAAAAATATTGCGACTGGCTTCTTCGGAGTTGAAGTGTAAAGTGTAGAATTACATCTGCTTTTATAGCTTTCATCGCGAATGCTATAAAAAGCTATAAAAGCAGATGTAATTCTACACTTTACACTTCAACTCCGAAGAAGCCAGTCGCAATATTTTTTGCTGACAAAACTCAAGACAAAAATGTTTAAGAGAATTAAAAGACCTGTTTCAGACGACGCCTCCAGCGAAGAAGATATTGTTAGAAAAAGACCAAGGCCTGCAGTTATTGAAGAGAGCGATATGGAAACTGATAAGGTAGAAAGTGAAGAGAGCTATATGGAAACTGATGAGGCAGAAAGTGAAGAGAGCTATATGGAAACTGATAGGGCAGAAAGTTCTAGTGATGGGCAGATTGGACGCGGTCGAAGACAGAATAGAGAAATTGGTGGGAAGAGAAAGAGAAGTCTGGCTAGAGAGCGTGTTGTGTTCAATCCAACAAAATATTTCAAAATGGAGCTGAACTCGGAGAAATTTTCCAGAAAATTTAAATCAGCATCACGACAATTTGGTGTGAAATTCGAGAAATTTACAGATCCAATCGAAAACATTCCAGAGATATTTGAGAAGTTGACAGAAGAATTGAAACAGAAATGTTCAGCAAATGAGAAGACAAGAATCAGAGTTACGATAAATCATCCAGGACTTGATATGAGCATTTTCATTCCATTCACAAAAGCCAGTGAATTGAATGGTGGGACACTCATGGATAATATTCAAAATGTGGTTCAATCAAATGCAGCCTTTACAATTCATGACGGTGCACTCAATTTCGAAATCTTCGTTACAGATATTCCGGAAGGTGGTACACGACACTCACTACATTATGGACCATTTGCAGACAAGAACAAGTTGACAAAAGTAAAAAGAAGTATTGTCCGGATTGAAAATGCTGATGATGTTATGTGTATGGCAAGATCTATTGTCGTCGGAATGTGTAAGGCAGATAGTGATGGATCTGCGTGCTGGTCAAAGATATGGAAAAGAATAAGACAATCAATATACACAGCACAAACAGATGCAGCAAAAAATCTACTCAACCGTGCTGGCATTCCACACGATACAGTTTGCAGTATCAATGAGTTCCACAAGATTCAAGAAATATTGTATCCAGAATATGTTGTGAAAATTCACAATGAATTTGCTGGCGCTGGATTTCTATTTGAACCTGCAGAAATGTGTTCGGATAGCAAATGTGTACACATCTACTACAACAACAATCACTTCGACACCATAACATCAATCAAAGGATTTCTAGGCACCAGCTACTACTGCGAATTCTGCGACATTGGATTCCATATGCGTGGCGATCATCGATGCAGATTTGTTTGTGCATGCTGGTCATTGACACAGTGTAATTTCACAAATTGGGTGAAGTGTAGAACGTGTCAACGATCATTCAGAAGTAAATCATGTTTCGACAACCATTTGAAGACGGAAGGAAAACAGAAAAGAAAAATATGTGATTTGGTTCAACTATGCAACAATTGTGATGAAGAAATTCTCATCAATAAATCAAGCAGACATATATGTGCGGGGTTGAAGAAATGCAAACATTGCAAAGAAATCGTTGAAGCAGATCACAGGTGCTACATTCCAAAATATGAATCACCGGAAAAGAAACCTGCAAAGATTCCATATGTATTCTTTGACTTTGAATGCAGACAAGACACAGGGGTTCATATTCCAAACTTCTGTGTTGCACATACCGCTTGTGGAGATTGCATGTGCAAACCAATCGAAGAAAAATGTGAAACATGCGGACCGGATTCCAGAGAATTTGTATTCAAGGGTGACAACGTTTTAACAGACTTCACAAACTGGTTATTCCACCAAGATCACAAAGGATGTGTTGCAATAGCACATAATGCTCAGGGATACGATGCACAGTTTCTACTTCAAACACTCATACAAAGTGGAATTCATAAACCAGAACTGATCATGAATGGAAACAAGATTCTCAGTTTAAAATGCAACAGCGTGAAAGTTATTGATTCTCTGAGTTTTCTGATGATGCCGCTTTCAAAGTTTCCACAAACTTTTCAGCTGAATGAGATGGCGAAAGGACACTTTCCACATTGGGCGAATTCACCAAAGTTTCAAAATTACATTGGACATTACTTGGCTTCTGATTACTACAAACCAGACATGATGAGCGTGGAAAATCGAGAGAAATTCTTTGAATGGTACAATGAGAAAATAGAAAATTACGTGATATTCAACTTCCAAGAAGAGATGGAGAAGTACTGCAAATCAGACGTGGATATTCTTCGCCGTGGATGTGGAAAATTCAGGAAATACATATTGGAAACAGAACAGATTGACCCGTTCATTGAGTCAATAACATTGGCGCAAGTTTGCAATTTGGCATGGAGGAAGAATTCAATGCCAGAGAAAACAATTGGAATCATTCCAGATGGTGGATACCCATGTGCTAAAAACTATTCCATGAAAGCGATACGTTGGCTTCAACATATATCATTGTCACGTATGATAACAATCAAGCATGCTTTGAATGGAGGAGAAATCAAGATTGGTGGACACTACGTCGATGGATATGAGGAAGCCACAAGAACAGTTTTTGAGATGAATGGATGTCTGTTTCATGGATGTCCAAAATGTTACAACAACAGACAATACAAGAATCCCTATACGATGCTCACCATGGAAGAATTATATACAAGAACCCAACAGAAGAAAGATGAACTGGAAAGTCTTGGTTACAGAGTTGAATCAATTTGGGAGCATCAGATCGACGAAAGAATGAAATCGGATGTGAAATTCAAACAACAAATGGAATCTTTCTACAAACATCGAGACCCCATTTTGCCAAGAGAAGCATTGTTTGGTGGACGTACAAATGCCATCAAATTGTACGAGGAAATTGATCAAGATTCCACAAAAGAAATCAAGTTCATCGATGTGTGTTCGTTGTATCCATTTTGCAACAAATATAAATTCTACCCTGTTGGACATCCAGAAATTTTGAGCCAAGAGCAGATCGATCAAGAACACATTAGAGACTATGCGGGGCTTGTTAAATGTACAATTTTACCACCATCGAAATTGTATATTCCAGTTCTACCGATTCATTGTAACAAGAAAATGGTTTTTACTCTGTGTAACACTTGTGCCATCAATGAGAACGAGGCATGTAACCATTCAGAAGAAGATCGAGCTATAACCGGAGTGTGGACCACGCCAGAATTATTCAAAGCAATGGATGTTGGCTACAAAATACTTGATGTGTACCAAATTTGGCATTGGACAGATTGGACAGATGAAATATACAAATCCTATATCGATAAACATCTAAAGATCAAACAGGAATGTAGTGGTTATCCATTTGGTGTTGAGACAGAAGAACAGAAACAAAAGTTTGTACAGGATTATTATGCAGCTGAGGGTATAAAATTGGAGAACATCGAGAAGAATCCAGGAAAACGTCAAATATCTAAAATTATGATTAATTGTATATGGGGTAAGAATGCACAAAGAAATCTTATGTCAAAAACAGAGTATGTGGATAAACCATCACGTTATTTTGAATTGCTTACTAGTAACAATATAATTGTTCAAAATGTTACACTTCTTGATGGTGACAAATTCATTCTGGTAAATTATGTTGACATCTTAGATAATATTGAACCTCATCATTCAGCAAATGTTGTTGTTGCTTCTTTTGTTACAGCGTATGCAAGATTACAATTGTATAAAGTTTTAGAAAAACTTGGAGATAGAGTGCTGTATTTTGATACAGACAGCTGTATGTATGTCAGTGATCCATCAAAGAAGAACATCAAAACTATCGAAGGAAGATTGGGGAAATGGAGCGACGAACATCCAGATGCAAAGATTGTCAAATTTGTTGGACTTGGGCCAAAGAACTACGGATATGAATACATCAAAGATGGGAGAAGATACACCAAATGTAAGGTAAAAGGTATCACTCTTGATTACAGCACAAGTCAAAAAGTTAATTTTGAAACAATGGTACAATGTGTTAATGATCGTGAAAATTTCAAAACTGTTGTTGAGTATCCTTCCAGAATTAAAAGACAAAAGAACCATCAATTGATTAGTGAGTGTCAAACCAAAACTTTCAGATCGGTGTACACAAAACGAAAACTCGTCAATGGTATTTATACATACCCATACGGATGGAGATGTTGAGTCATTTCATGTCAAGATGTTGGCAGGAGTAGTACCTCCAGAAATTGCTGAGAAGATTTATGGATATTTGGTGGCACAGTCAACGCTTATTCCAGAGATAAAGAAGGAATTACAAGAAGTCTGGTTTGAAAGAGAAAAGAAAGCAATACTACGATGCTGTGATGTCGGCGAATGTTTACAGAGATTGGCCTATCTTGAGTCAAGTATATCTTCTCATTTGTCAAGTATATCTTCTCATTTCTCTCAAAAATATATTGAATCATTTATTAAATTCAAAACATTTTTTCTCATTGAAAAAATATCTGATTTTTGGACATTTGGTGCTGATCAACACCATTTAGATATAGATTTAGGAACTTTTGATGAACATGACTATATTCATTATACAAAGTATGATGATCATTTACCTCTTGATGGGGGAACTTTTGAATCAGTTCCTAGGATCTATGGGTATTTGTTAACAAAAAAAATGTCAACATATGCAAAAATTAAAAACATTTTGGGGGATGATTTTTTTATTTACAGAACAAAGCACAGAAGAATAGAAGACTATGATGATTGGATTATTGAAATGTATGGAAATATTTACAGCTTTGGAGATTTCGGTTTAAAAACTAAATTCACACGTCGTTAAGTTCACTCTCTGATTAGACATCAAAGTGACAACATGGAAGAATCTTTACTTTTCCAACATCCGTGTAATTTCTTTATCAGTGGACCTAGTGGATCAGGTAAAACAGAATTTGTTAAAAAAGTTATTGAATTTAAACACGATTTATTCCAAACACCACCAAAGAAAATAGTTTGGTGTTACAAAGAATGGCAAGACACATACAATCGTATAAAAGAAATTGATAACGTTGAGTTTATCGATGGTATTCCAGACGATGATGAGGAAATTGTATCAGATAAATCATTTCCTCATCTTGTTGTTTTCGATGACATGATGGGGGAACAAGATGAAGACAAAATAATGCTTTGGTTTACTAGAAAAGGACACCATCGAAATGCTTCAATAATTTACATTACTCAAAACATGTTCCAAAAATCAAAAAGTAGCAGAACTATAAGTTTGAATGCACACTACATGGTTTTATTTCAAAGCGTTCGAGATAAAAATCAAATAAAAGTTTTGGCTCATCAAATGCAAACCAATCATTTGAAACAAGCATACGAAGATGCAACTTCAATAAATCATGGATATATTTTAGTAGATTTTCATCCTAGAACAGAAAATTATTTGCGAATTAGAACTGATATTTTCCATAAATGGTTGACAGCTAATGACCGAGGTCCTGTCATTTATTCAAAAGTATAAATTCAGTTGTTGTTACTTTTTTCATTTTAGAACCATGTCGTCCACCGAGATGTTTAGTCATGATGAACTGTCACAAATTATAAATTTCTTCACTTTTGCAGCTGAATTATTTCTTGAACATGATTGGAAATTACCATCACAGACAAAAAAGTTTTTTCAGAGAAATAAAAATGTTCTTAAAAAAATCTCTGATCCATCAACTGATATGGAAACAAAACGCAAATTAATTTTACAACGAGGTGGTAGTGGGTTCCTTGGGGGAGTTTTAATTAGAAGTCTTTTGAAAAATTCATTTGAACAAACTGGTAGACAATCTAAAAGTAAATCAAAGGTTTCTCCAAAACGTTCAAAGATTACACTGATGCAAACACAACAAAGGGGTAATCAAAAAGAATCTAAACGTAAAACAAAGCTTTCTCTAAATCATTCAAAGTTTACACCGATGCAAACTCAACAAAATCAACATTCTAAATTTACACCTATACCTTCTCAGCAGAACCCTCAACATCAACCGTTACAAAAAAAACCAGTTATTGATCTTGAATTTTCTAAATTTATGCCGTTGTCTGATCCATCGAAATCGGCATTCGAAGCTTTAGAATGGTTCAATCAGAAAAGATAAAAGATGAAACATATAATTTTTCTGCTCATTTTGAGACAACTACTTAGACTGTGAAGATGCCTTCAAAAACTAAGAGCCGGAAAGTACCGCTGATAAAAAAATATGGGGAGTTGATTGTTGCAATGAGTAAAGTTCCATCTGCATATAAAAAGAAAATGATCAACTATGCTCCGAAACAAGTGATGGATTGCATTTCAGAATGTTGTCAAAATCTTTTAAAAGGTAATGTAAAACTGAATGAAGCTCAGAACCGCAAGTTACATTCGAAGCGTAAACATATCAGATATCTTGCAGACAAGAACAAACCTTTGCAACAAAAGAAGAAAATTTTGAATCAAAAAGGTGGCTTTTTACCATTATTATTTCTTGCTCCATTGATTGGCAAAACATTAGGTGCAGTTGTTAAAAATATTTTGTAAAAAATAAATCTCAAATAAATATGAAGAAAATGGTTATTGTACCATTCAGAATGTTGGAAGATTTCAAACAATGGAAAATGTCAGAAATGAATAAACCTCAATTACCTCCTGATCCTGCAATTTCAAATGTTTCAGATTCTTACAAAGAATTGAAATCAGTTTATGATAAAAATATTTCTGAATCAGAAAAGGCACAGTTATTTGGAGAAAATTTGTACAAATTGAAAACTTCACAAAAATCTTTAAATTCAAAATTCAGTTTACCTGAACAAAAGTTATCTGAAAACTTTGGGAACATGAGTGAACATATATTGGAAAGTGTTCCATCTAAACTTCGTGGTAAAGCACAACAAATTTTAACATTGTTGTCAACTAATCCTAAACTTAGATGGGATGATCGTGGACAATTAATTTATGGAACAGAAACAGTTACTGGATCAAATATAATTGATTTGATAAACGATGTTGTTCGTCACCGAAAAGGTTTTGACCCAGTTGGTTATGAAACATTCCTACGTGGATTGGGGGAACTTAATGTACCACAAGATTATGTAGGTAACAGGAATCGATGGTTGTGGATACAAAGACATTTAAAAGGTCACACTGGTGATGAGTTTCATACACCTCATGCAACTCCTAGCAGTGGCAAGTCAAGAAAACGTTCAGTTGATATTTTCACACCTCAAAGTTTTCCTAAAACCAGAAAATCTATTTTGAAAGAATGGTCCCCACTTACATAAAATTTGACAAACTTCTAACTGAAATTTACTACAATCCAAAAGAAGTTGGTGGTTTCAGTGGAGCAAATCAACTTTTTAAAAATGCAAAAGAAACAAATAACAAAATTAAACTTTCAGATGTTAAAAAATGGTTACAATGGCAAAAAACATATACTTTGCACAAACCAATTGTTCGGAAATTTCGCAGACGTAAAACTATTGTTGCAGGAATTGATATTCAGTGGCAAGCTGATCTGGCAGATTTGCAAACTTTGCAAAAGCACAATGACAAATACAGATATTTACTTTGTGTTATTGATGTGTTCTCAAAATTTGCATGGGTTGAAAAAATTAAAGACAAAACTGGTAAAACTTTAGTTAAAACATTTCAGAAAATTCTCAAATCATCAAAACGAAAACCAGCTTCATTTCAATCTGACAAAGGTTCCGAATTCAAAAATAAATTATTTTTACAATTTTTGAAATCTAAGAAAATTCATTTTTTCACAACAGAGAATCCAGAGACAAAGGCAAGTATAGTTGAACGTTTTCAACGGACATTGAAAACAAAGATGTGGAAATATTTTACACATAATCAAACTTTGAAATACGTTGATGTTTTGCACGATTTTGTGAATTCTTACAACAAAAGTTTTCATAGAAGTATTAAGATGGCACCAGTTTTAGTAACTCGAAAAAATGAAATTGAAGTTTCCAGAAATCTTTATGGAAAGTTAAAAACGAAAAAAGATAAGATGTTGAAAGTTGGAGATTTTGTTAGAATAAATAAAACAAAGAGAACTTTTGATAAAGGATATCTTCCAAATTGGACAAAAGAAATTTTCAAAATTAGTAGAGTTTGTAAAAGTACACCATTAACTTACAAATTAGTAGATTTAGATGGTGAAAACATCGCAGGATCATTTTATGGTAAAGAAATTCAACATATAAAAGATAATAAAGTTTACGAAATTGAATCAGTTGTTGGTAAACGTTCAAGAAAAGTTGCTGGTAAATCAGTTAGAGAAATTAAAGTTCATTGGGGTGGTTATCCTAAAAAATTTGACAGTTGGATTCCTGCCACAAATTTGGTATAAAACTTTTAACATGTCTCAAAATGGTTCAGTTGGTCTCGATGTTCCATCACAATTTCAAATCTGTGGAGAAAAAATTGCAAAAAATCAAGTAACATATTTTACACAAATTATTATAATTGTTGGTATAATCGCTACAGCAATTGTTCATTTAAGTTTACAAAGTGAAAATAACGAACTGTGGTTAATTTTACTCAGTAGTTCTTTGGGGTACATTTTACCAACACCGCGTTTGAAATATTTGAAAAATCAGTCGGCAGAAATTTTGAAAGTATGAATCCTTTCTACATTACAATTCCGAGCGACAGTTCGATGGTAATGTATCCAAACAATACTCAATGTTGTTTTACTGTACAATTACCAAAACCAGTTCAAATTGATAAAGAAAAATGGGAAGTTGCATTAGCCGAACTGATAACACCTTCAGAAACATACAATGTTACAGGGGATTCGTGTAAATTCAATTTGATTACAACTGATGCAATATTACTGTCTGTTCTTCAAAATCGTTTTGAAGAAAAGATATTTAAGAGACCTGATGGCGTTCATGCACTTGAAATACAGATACAAAATGGTTCGTATACCTCTGCGACAGATTTAGTTGATACAATGCAAGATGTAATTGATGAAACACTTGGAGAAGCAATGCAAAACGAATACGGATTTCACATCGGGTACTCAAAAGGTACAAAACGTGTGAAAATTATTCGCAAGAGTTTAAGTAACACAAAACTAGGAATTGAATTACCACAATGTCTTTTGCACAAGTTGGGTTACAAAACTGAAAACGCTTCTGAAGATTTTTATTCAAATAATAGATTTCCGTTTGGTGTAGATTTGAATGTTGGTCATAATCTAATGTTTGTTTATTCTGATATTGCCGATTACACATTTGTTGGAAATGTTGAAGTACAAATTTTACGAGTTGTTTCTTTCAGAAGTAAAAGAGATATCGACGGATTACATGTAAAACATGAATTTTTAAATTTACATTATGTTCCAGTTTCAAAGTCATACTTTGACAAAATTAGTGTAAATATAAGTGGCGACACAGGAGAATCAATTCAGTTTATCGGTGGTAAGTCTTTGGTGAAGCTACATTTCAGAAAACGAGAGGAGTTCTAAAAACAATGTTCCCCGTGTATAGAGGCGTACCACGGCAATATGGTAATGGTATTGGTTCAATTTTCAAATCAGTTATGAGATCTGCTATACCATTTCTAAAACCGCTTGGTCGGACAGCTTTACAACTTGCGAAAAAACACACTTTTGGTGTTGCAGATGAAATTATTAATCAAGGTAAAAGTCCGAAAGAAGCGTTGATGTCTGAAGGTAAAAAAGCTTTAAAATCTTTTGGCACACAAGCTAAAAATCAAATTTTGAACTCGAGAAAAAAACCTAGAAAAAGAGTAGCGACTTCAAAAATGAATCATTCAGCTGTCAAACGCCGAAAAAGTCAGTCGAAAAATCATCCTAGCAGTCGAGCTCTTGATATTTTTGATTAATCATGGCACAAATGGTAAATGGATCATGCGAATGCAATAAATCGGAACTTGATATAACACATGTTCCACCAACGGTGGCTACAATGTCAGAATCGCAGTGGATCGAAAATCATCCTATTGCACCGCTGAATAATTCTGCTCCGATAGAGTTTGTCATACCATCTCAAACCGAAAAGTGGACAGATATTAATCAATCTTATCTTTATGTGAAATTCAAAATTACAAAAAAAGATGGAACTAATTTGGTAGCTGCTACGGAATTAGCACCTGTTAACAATTTCTTTCATAGCATGTTCAGCAGTATCGATGTTTACTTGAACAACAAATTGATAACTTCGAATTCTGACACTTACCCATACCGAGCATATTTCGAAAATCTGTTGGGATACTCTCCAGAATATAAAGATAATCAATTAGCAAATTTAGAAATGTGGTATGGCGATACAGCAGAACAATTTGAAGAGAATACCAAAGGTGGTGCCAATGCTGGATTAACTTCTAGAGAAAGTTTGATCGGTGGTAGTAAAATTGTTGAACTATGTGGACGCTTACACACTGATCTGTTTCTTCAAGAAAAATATTTACCAAATGGAATTGAAATTCGTATCAGATTAAACAGATCACCATCAAAATTTTGCCTCATTGGCGGCGAGGATGGACAAATTGTTTTCGAATCAGCAGTGTTCCATGTCAGAACAGTTAGTCTCTTTCCAGCGGTCTCAAATAAATTAAATCAAGAAATTGTCCAGTCAAAAATGAAAATACCTATCAGACGAGTAGAAATAAAAACTTTCACAATTAGTACTGGACTTAGATCAAAAATTGAAGACCACTTATTTCAAGGACAATTACCAAAGAGAATTTTTATTGCGTTGGTCGAAAATAAAGATATGAATGGAGATTTGGGTACCAATCCATTCCACTTCAAACATTTCAGTTTGAATAAATTGGAAGTTAGTCAAGACGGTCATACAATACATAACCGTCCATTTGAACCAAACTTCGCAACAAAACAATGTCTCAGATCATATTTATCTTTGTATCAATCTTTAGGAATGGTTGGTGTTAACAAATCAATTGGCATTAATTTAAACGAATATATGAATGGTTATTGTTTGTGGGGTTTCGACTTGACACCGGACCAAGGAAGCGACGAGGGACATCTACATCCTATAAAGACAGGGAACCTGCGTTTGGAGCTTCAGTTCTTGACAGCTCTCACTACAGCCGTCAACGTTTTGGTGTATGCTGAATTCGACAGTGAAATAGAGATCACAGCTTTGAGAGAAGTGCTTACTGACTATTAGGATGGAGCTCACAACACAGCTATGGAACTACTATGAAGAATACCGACGTTCACAACACGTTGCTCCGAGATTAAAACTGATCTTGGACACACTCAACAACGCTACGATTGAAGAACTACAAGAAATTATTCGCAAGGAAGTGTCAGCAAACTGTGAAGGATGTAAAATAGAACATCCTAGTCAACGTGAACATGTTCTGTGTTTGTTCTCTACAACTGATGATTGGACAAACCAGTTTATCGACTTAGCACTGATTAAACTTGACATATACAATGTTATGGAAAGATGGTTCCCGAAGCTGATGGAGTTAAACCCACACTGCAAGGAGAAGTTCGAAGCATACCTTATGTGGGATCATCTGAGAAACAGTTTGGAGCTCAACCGCAAAAAAATCGATGCAGAGTGGACTCTGATGTGGTCACAGCGAGTCAAAGAGAATTACAACGATGCAGACAGCTGAACTTCAATATATTCTAGACAATTCCTGGTTGCGTAAACTTAACACATATGTTTGTGCTAGAGATCTGTTACCAGAGAAGAAACCACAACATATTCAAGCATATATTGTGAACACGCACTCATCGGATCAGCCAGGAGAACACTGGACCTTGATGTTATTCAAGGGAAGATCAGCTGTATACTTCGACTCATTTGGACTACCACCACCGAGACGATATATGTTACCATTCATAAAAAGGAACTCATCAGCATGGACTATGAATACAACACGATATCAACATCGTGCGACAAATGTGTGTGGATTATATTGTATATTCGCACTCCACCACATGATGAAAGGAAAGAGGATGAAAAGATTATTCAATTCTCGGGATTTCTTCAAGAATGACAGAACAATAGTTCGATGGTTTGGAAAGCACTATGGTCGATTATACAGAAAAGCAAATTTGCTGTTGAATTAAACTTCACCAGGACATCGACGGCTGATATACATACAACGCAAAGAAGACGACGACCAGATGACAACGAATGTGTCAACAACTCCACAAAAATAGACTCTTTTGTTATTGATTCAGCGTAGGATGTTGTAGGATGTTGTAGGATGTTCAATTAAGTTTCTTCAAATCTGAGACCTTGTTTTGTACATAAATTATTGTTCTTTGTTAATATTATTGATGTATAATAATATATTATTGTTCATTGTTCTTGTTCTTGTTTTTGAAAAATAAAATGATAAATTTCAACAAAATCGTTTTCACTGTAGGATCCCCACCAATTGATTCTGTTCGTGTCGATGTGTCATCTCTGGTCAGAATTATACAAACTTTAAATTAGTAATGAAAAAAATGTCTAAGTCCATTTTCATTTTTTCGATCAGAAATGTCACATCAATGACAGGAACATCTATCCTCAGGCTGGGAACTATGGCCCAGTACCCCCCAGACATGGGCACTATGGCCCAGTACCCCCCAGACATGGGCACTATGGCCCAGTACCCCCCAGACATGGGCACTATGGCCCAGTACCCCCCAGACATGGGCACTATGGCCCATGGGCCATAGTGCCCATGTCTGGGGGGTACTGGGCCATAGTGCCCATGTCTGGGGGGTACTGGGCCATAGTGCCCATGTCTGGGGGGTACTGGGCCATAGTGCCCATGTCTGGGGGGTACTGGGCCATAGTGCCCACCATTACTACTGCCCTCGAACATTATGTGTCCGAATCCCTAATCTCATCGATGGCGGTTTATCCCTCTCGCGCGAGCGCCCTCGAACATTGTGTGGCCGATCCCTAATCTCATCGATGGTGGTTTATCCCTCTCGCGCGAGCGCCCTCGAACATTGTGTGGCCGAATCCCTAATCTCATCGATGGTGGTTTATCCCTCTCAGAGCGCCCTCGAACATTATGTGGCCGAATTCCTAATCTCATCGATGGCGGTTTATCCCTCTCGCGCGAGCGCCCTCGAACATTATGTGGCCGAATCCCTAATCTCATCGATGGTGGTTTATCCCTATCGTGCTAGCGCCCTCGAACATTGTGTGGCCGAATCCCTAATCTCATCGATGGTGGTTTATCCCTATCGTGCTAGCGCCCTCGAACATTGTGTGGCCGAATCCCTAATCTCATCGATGGTGGTTTATCCCTCACATATGCATGATTGACAGGTGTTTATCCCTAAGACACAACAGTTGATCGCAAGGAATTTGCAGTATATAATTTATGGAAATATATTGGTGAAAACTAGACACGTTTGACTAATACAGGGCCCAGTTTCACGAAGCAAGGTCTTAAGAAGGACTTAATCTAAGATGTAAGGTGGATCTTATGATGTTACTTTTCCGTTTCACGAACGCTTTTCATAAAACAATCTTAAGTCCATCTTAAGTATATATAGAAAGTTAATTTCCCACACTTTTAGACTGGCTCTCGACAGTCTATTACAGCTATGCGCAGAAAATATTGGTTACGTGTATTCGATATGCCAAGGTACATTGCCTGGTGATAGATAATAGGGCGTGCCTACGCACAATTATGATATTGCAATGAAAGGGCGATAATCAGAATAGTGACTGGTGCATATATATATATACTGCATGCATGGTAGTGTTCGGTATTCGACGGATTTCGGTATTCGAATATTCGGTTCGAATAACGAGCAAATATTCGAATAATATTCGAATATTTAGATCAATTATAAAATTATATAGATAACATATTTTGGAACCAATTTATTATTTAATGAAATAGCATATTTATCCATGCACATGCTATACGCAAAAAAAAGAGAGAAAAAAAGTCTGTTGGCTTAATAGCAAGAGTTTATCTGCTTATGAACTTCAAGTAGTCAATGTCTCATGCATGGTTCCACAAGTTGGTCGTAGTGCCACAATAACTAAGAACATGATATGGATTGAGCTTGTATGTTTTGGCATCCATCGTGAAGTGAGTCCATATATATGATTTATTCGAATTTGACGCCACATTATACACACAAGTGACAACGCGCAAACTAAACAAAACGATGCCTTACAGCACTGTGGGGGAACTACTCTTGGCGATTTTGTTCTCTACCGAGCTATATCTACATTCTCTACCGAGCAAAGTTTGCGGACGGCATATACTAATTTACCTAAGGCAGAGAATCGAGTTATTCGCAGAGAACCGAGCGCTCGGTAGAGAATCGGAGTCCTCGGCAGAGAATCGGAATCGGAAAATAAAAAGTCAATTTCTGTGTATTTCGGGATTAGTTTTTTAACTTTTTTTTTTACACACACTGATGGCTAGTGACTATAATTTCACAGTAGCTCTATGAAACCCACGAAACACTGTTCTAATGCTGTTGATTTTTACGTTTTATGCCGCGATTGATCGATAGAGAATCGGAATCGTCGCTAAAAATGCTCACGAAACTCGGTAGAGAACCAAATCTCTAGGAGTAGTTCCCCCACAGTGGTAACCCTTGGAACAAACGTCGCACTACCGACGAATCGAATTCAATTATTTGAATTAGATTCGTCGGTAGTGCGACGTTTGTTGCAAATAAATGCGAGTAGACGCACTACCGACGAAGAATGCGTGTGATCAACACGAATTGAATTGCTGATGCGTCTGAGATCCGTGTTTGAAACAAACGTCGCATCACCGTCGACTCGAATTTAATTCGGAGACATGCAAACGAGCTGCATAATGATATGCTGATGAGGGAATTCCAATTGAAACTGGAAAACACCAACGAGCATGACGTAATTTGGTGGTATTTGAATTCGAGTAGACGAAAGTGCGACGTTTGTTTCAAATTAAATGCGATCGAGTAGACGCACTAAATAAATATATATTCCGTTTGGATATACACGCTATACTGTGCATGGACGTGTGCAAATTTAACATCAACGATGGGTTGAAATTGTTCTTGTAATTTGATTTTCCAGCAATGAATTATTGGGGAATTTGTTGTTTTTAGACCAACATTTGCATATTTTCCTACTTTTGGTCCAACATTTTGACTGAAATGGCCTGTGTCCTGGTCCCTCGTGACCCCCGTGGCCAGCCAAAAAAACTGCTAATTATTTTCCTATGATTCTGTTCAAAATTATGAACTTAAATGGTCATCAGTTGGAAATTTTCCAACCTTCGTGGGGGTGTCAGGTTGTAAATTGTCAGCACTTGGAAAGCCTGAGGCCAGTCTAATGCTATATAGGTTTTTGCTGTTTTCATGTTCAAAGTTTTCCCCCGCTGTGCCAAACTATGATCGAATTTTCAGGTATCAGATCTCTGATTTTTCTTCTACTGGCAGAACCATGGTCCGCCCAGTGCATGATCACAAGTCTACTGATCCATTCAGAATAGGCTATTATCCAGGCATGTGAAGGAACAGCCAATGGGTGCAAATTGAATTACGCAAATTTATTAGCACCCCCCCCCCAACCGAGACCCTATAGCCGTACGTCCCTGCCCGCCATGGTTATTTTACCACGTGGTTTTAGATAGGCATACTGACGCAATCTATAGTGATATAGCGCGTATACCTCAACTTGCTATTAAATTGTTAAAACGGTACAACGTTTTCGTATAAAAAAACTGGACCTGATTTCTTTCAGACAAGTTCAAAGCAAAATACCACCTAAAGAATCATGTCCGACCTAAAATATGTATCAAATACCTATGAAATAGCGATATAAAACCAATAATTTCGACGTCATGACGCCAATCAAATCAGAATGTTACAGTTACGTCATATTAATTCGTTTATGGTCAGTGGAAAATAGACTATACTTTTAACAGATCCTCAAACTAATAACAAACCAGGAAACAATTACCCGGAGATTATTCTCGAATATTCGAATAGTCAAATAATTCGAACATTCAGACCGAACACTAATGCAATGAAAGGGCGATAATCAGAATAGTGACTGGTGCATACTGCATGCATGGGCGCGCCTTTTAACTATATTTTCGTGTCAGATTCCAAACAATAGCTGCATGCTTCCAATACCTATTATATACAAACAGAACGAGCCCCAATATATTATTTAAATTATTAAAGGGACTTATATAAACATCACAACTCTGTGGGTGAAGATGATGATTTATTCTCATAATTCGCATGAACATCGAGAAGTACAGAGAAAGAAGTATTTACATTCAGATATAGCACATTCCACAAAGACCAGGGCACATGTTAGCCCCTTTCGGGTTGCTGGTATTAGGTTCTAATACATTATACGTCCTTGGAGCATCTATAGTACTAGGAAACCAAATATTTCCCCACGATGGCATGCACGCGCAATACACCACGCCGGAAGTGCCGAACTAAACGCTCTTTATTACATTCCAACAGTCATTGAATACTGACACAAAACGCTCTTTATGTATATTACTGTAATGTGAATAGTACTTTGCGCATGTACCGGTACTACGTGTTCCTGGATTTGTATCCGATGACCTCCGATCCTATATTTAAAACAAAATGAATTTAGAAAGCGAACTACACGATTCGAAAAATATTTGCTATACTGTTTGGAATATTCAGGGACTCACAAAGAAGGTGAATGAACATGATTTTATTAAGCTCATAAATCGTTATGATTTTATTACTTTAACAGAAACCTGGCATAACGATATCGCGAACATCCAAATTCCAGAATATCATTGTTTAGACTTTTGCAGAAAAGAAAAGAATGCGAGAGGGGGGATTGCGTTTTATTGTCGTTCCGTATATAAAAAATATATCAAGAAAGTTAAGCGCATGCATGGCACAACGTTGTGGGTTGAATTTGAAGGTAAAATGTTCGGATTAGAAACAAACATCGTGTTCATTTCTGTGTATATACCTCCAATCAATTCAAGTATTTGGAAAACAGGCGACAAACGTGAGAACATATTTAGTGATCTCGCGAATGATCTTGCGAAGTTTAAATCGGACCAGTTGATTATTCTTGGGGGGGGGGGGGGATTTCAATGCTAGAACCGGAGGCAAACCGGATTTTGTTGCACACGATGACGACAGACACATTTTAGTGCATGACAACTATATGCTTGATTCCGTAAAAGAAAGGGCTAGTCTCGATACAGTCTGCAATGATTTTGGGAAACAGCTCCTCAGTATTTGTAAATCAAGTGGCCTAAGAATAGTCAACGGCAGAAAAATTGGCGATTCTCTAGGTAATTTAACCAGCTACCAATACAATGGAGCCAGTATAGTTGATTATGTAATAACAAATGAAAAGTATTTATACGATGTTACGTACTTTTGTGTAAAACCGCCAACAGAATTCTCAGACCACAGTCAGCTCTCGGTGCATCTAAACTTCAAAGTATGTAAATTTGAAACGCAAAAACTTAAATATAAATACACCCATCGAAGTGTCAAGGTGAAATGGTGCGATGATAGTTCCGATAAAGCGAAAGGTTTTTTATACGAGACACATATTCAAAAAAGTCTGATGAATTTCAGACTGACTACCTATCGGGAAAATCCTGAAGGCACAGAAAGCGCAACTCATCACCTAAGCGAAATATTCAAATGCATTAATCAAGCTTCGACAAAAGTTGTTAAAATAACACATAGGAAACGACAGCAACGAAAACGTATCTGGTTTGACCAACGTTGTAAAGATTTGAAAACAAGTATGGGAAATGTGGTTAGTCAAATGAAAAAGAATCCCCTGGATAAAACTCTACCATTAAAGTTTTTCAATGCAAAGAAATTATACAAAAGAGAAACGAAACTGAAATCTAAATTATTTCGGTTACAAATGTCTGAAAAAATAGATAGGCTAGAAAGTAGCGACCCATCGGTGTATTGGGATATAATCAAAAGCTTGCGAATGAACAAAGCACAAGAAAAATCTGTTGACCTTCACCCTGATGAAGCTGTTGATTTTTTCGACCAATTACTCTGTCGCGATACACCTGAAACAAATTTTCGATATCTCGCCGAACGTCAGAGTGAATTACTGATAGATCTTAATAATAGTGACATAACAGCCACGGAAGTACTTGAGGCATTAAGGCAATTGAAAAACAGGAAAGCGACAGGCTTAGATAATATTCCGAATGAGTTACTAAAGACAATAATTCCGTTGGTAATAGATGACGTGACAAGACTTTTCAACCATGTCTTGAAGTCAGGACATTATCCATTATGCTGGAGTCATTCATTCATCAAAACATTGTATAAGAAAGGAAACAGACATGATCCAAACAATTACAGGCCAATTGCCCTGAGTAGTAATGTTGGAAAACTGTTCAATAAAATTATTAACTCTAGAATCGACAACTTTTTAGAAACAAACAAACTTATAAGCGATAATCAATTCGGATTTAGAAAAAATCGCAGTACAATCGACAGTGCGTTCGTCTTGCGTACGTTAGTGAATAAGTAAAAAGAGCAGAAACGACCTCTGTATACTGCTTTTGTAGACTCCAAGAAAGCATTCGATTCCGTTGATAGATCTATTTTATTTACAAAACTTCAAGGTATTGGTGTTAATGGGTCGGTATTCTCGATTCTACAGTCCATTTATAAGTCGAGTTTTTATTCCGTTAAAACGTCAGCAGGATTTGGTCCCCCTTTGCTATCGAAAATAGGAGTACGGCAAGGATGTTCATTGTCGCCCACCCTTTTCAAAATATTCATTGACGATATTGGCAGACAATTCAATAACATGGGCCATCCGTGCTACATAAACAATCGCCCGATTAGTCACTTACTTTTTGCTGATGATCTCGTTTTACTGTCTGAAACAGCCGAGGGTTTGCAAAATTCTTTGAATGAATTGCAAAAATATACTTATAATAATAATCTAACGGTTAATTTAGACAAAACAAAATGCATGATATTTAAGCCAAATAAACGGAAGTTGCATATGGATAATAAGTTTTATATAAATGGTGAGTCGTTAGAAGTAGTTGAAGAATATAAATACTTGGGTCTCATTTTCAGTTTTGACGGTAAAATGGAGAGAGCTTGTGAAAACTTGAGCGGGCGAGCTTCAAAGGCTATGTATTTCATGACGAATTCATTGAATTCACAGACAGAATTGTCTCTCAGTACTAAATGTAAATTGTTTGACAAATTAATAATGCCTATTCTGTTGTATGGTTGCGAAATATGGGCTGCTGAATTGAAATTTCCGTTTGTTGATAACTACCCTCTTGAGCAGACACATTTAAAGTTCTGTAAAAATATACTACAACTCAATAGAAAAGCGTCAAATCATGCTTCGAGGGCTGAACTAGGTCGATACCCCATAGCAGTTAATGCCATCGGGAATATGTTCAAATATCTAAATAAACTTCGTTTTGCACAACCGGGAAATATAATACATGATTCGTTCACAGAATCTCTATTATGTAATCTTCCAACGTGGGACACACATCTTGCAAAAAGAGGTATCAATATATCACAGTCTAATAAAACGATAGGATTCACCGACAAACTTATAATTGAGAGACTAAAATCAGAACATGTAAATAATTTCAAAAAAGATATATTCGATGACGACAAAAAGAATGGTGCTAATAAACTACGAACATATAGAACGTTCAAAGACAAATATGAAATAGAACCATACCTCAAACACGTCCGATCACCAACGGCAAGAGAAATGTTCACCCGACTGCGTGTTAGCAATCATATATTAGCTATAGAAAAAGGCCGACACACACAACCAAAGACGTTATTAAAAGACAGAATTTGTCTCATGTGTGATGGGGAAAAGGTTGAAACTGAAACACATTTCATAATGGAATGCAGTGCGTACACTGACCTCAGGAAAGAATTATTTGATGTTGCTAACACTAATAACATACACTTTACAAACATGAACGATGATGATAAATTCATTTTTATAATGAAAAATGAAGACGAAGTAATTATGAATTCCGTGTGCAACATTATCCGGTTATTCTTCCAAAGGAGAACAAATATAAATATGGGGAGATGAAAATTATGGGAAATTTATATTTCATTAAGAATCGTATGTATGATGTAGTTATAGGTTTGTTTACTGTTATATGCACATATATTATGTATTATGTTTAATTTACTTGTACTTTATGTTATTTGCAACTGCCTGCACTGGTGTATTGTAATAAACTATCTTATCTTATCTTATCTTATCATGCTCCAAATAGACTTATTTCCAATCTGATACATATTTTGTAGATGCCATATAAATGACGTTAATGCCACCAGCTCTGCTTATGTTGACAAATATGCTAAACGCATGTTATAATTAATAAACTGCGTGTGAACTTTGAAAATATACGCACATGGCTACGGTGAATGACAATTTTTGCATATATGTTTTCACAAGTCCTTGGCACAATAGACCCCCACCACCAAAATACATATATATGTCTTTGGGTGGTGGGGGTCTATTGTGTCAGGGACCTATGTCGTTGGGTGGTGGGTATATTGTGCCAGGGACCTGTAGATGTTTTGATAAAATCAAGGCGATGACTTTTAGTAAAGAGCGTTTATAATTAACAACACGTGAATAGATGGTTCATAATTATGTTATATATATATATGATATATGCGATATTTTTTATTTCGTAGTTAATAAAAATGTGATGCAGATGCGATAAATGTTATACATTGGAATTTGGATCTGAGATTCACGTCGGTGAATCACGATAAAATATCCAGGCTTGTTATGTGTTGTTATCCAGCCGATATATATATATTGGGTACATATACGTTATTATTATCAAAATTTTGTATAGCATCGACACATTTAACATATATATGTCTTTACCCCCCCCCCCCCCGGCCGATATATATATTGGGTACATATACGTTATTATTATCAAAATATGGTACAGCATCGACACATTTAACATATATATGTCTTTACCCCCCCAGCTAGGAGAGTATGGTTTAAAACATACCTGTTGCAATCATATTATAACCTAATAATATAGAAAGGAAAGAATATTATAATAATAGCCGACATAAGAATTTATCAAACAACTGAGTAACAGTCATTCACTATTATGTTCGGACAATTGTCACAACATGATTACTGTCTACTGTACGACTGTGTGATTTGAATCGCAAATAATGTCCAAGTCTAGGCAAATAATTTTTGTTTGTTACAGAAATAAGAAATGTATAGTCCGGCCTTGGCGGTTTACACTTAGTAAATATAGTGCATGCAAGGACACTGGTCACGTCCCTGCTACAGTGTGCAAGTTGGTTATTAATTACTATCATTTCTGAAATATCCCTCCGTGTTCGCAAGATGTTAAATTTATTTATAATAACATACACGAACAAGATCCCATCCATATTTCCGACAAAAGGCGGAACATAACTTGGGTCTTAACTTTAAGATTATCTTAAGACACCTCACATCAGACTTAAAGTTAAGACCAAAGTTAAGACCATATTAAGTTTGAACTTATGACCATCTTAAGTCCCAACTATGTCATAAGTTGCTTTCATGAAACTGGGCCCTGCATGGGATTCAAATATGAAGAACTAACTCTTGTTTCGATTACGGTTATGCAGTTATAACCGACAAGTTTGAGGAGACATTTACGAAATGCGGATAATATAATTCACTATAAAACATGACTCAAAACAATAGTTATTTATTAACCCTTCCATGACTGGAGTTACCTCCCTTATTAACCCTTCCATTACTGGAGTTACCTCCCTTATTAACCCGTCCATGACTGGAGTTACCTCCCTTATTAACCCTTCCATGACTGGAGTTACCTCCCTTATTAAGCCTTCCATGATTGGAGTTACCTCCCTTATTAACCCTTCCATGACAGGAGTTACCTCCCTTATTAACCCTTCCATGACTGGAGTTACCTCCCTTATTAACCCTTCCATTACTGGAGTTACCTCCCTTGTTAACACTTCCATGATTGGAGTTACCTCCCTTATTAACCCTTCCATTACTGGAGTTACCTCCCTTATTAACCCTTCCATTACTGGAGTTACCTCCCTTATTAACCCTTCCATGATTGGAGTTACCTCCCTTATTAACCCTTCCATGACTGGAGTTACCTCCCTTATTAACCCTTCCATGACTGGAGTTACCTCCCTTATTAACCCTTCCATGACTGGAGCTTCCTGATTGTTTGTGAAATCCCGATGGCAATGCATTCTCTTATATATGAGATTCTCCCAGACTGGCATATATAAGAGAATGCATTAGCCTAACAATATTTAACTTGACTTTGTAGTTGAGTTGTTTTCGGCGGATGCCGGGTAGGATGGTCAGCATACAGTTCTGTTTACTCTTTCTTGGTGTGACCTCTGCACACCACCCCCAACTTGACCCAAGCTGCAAAACAGCGTTAAGTCCCATCGATACGCTATGTCTGACATCGAATAATGCAGAATGAAATGTAACCTACAAAAGTCTCAAAGTGTGCGATTTCTTCACATTATGTGTCGATTGTGGCAGTGGTAAGTCTTGCGTAGGGGACTGAACTCTGCATGTAGCTGGAACTTGACTTTGTGAGCCAGACATTCTTTTTTTTATGCGAAGCTCCCTATTTGATATAAGGGGAATAACTCTATTGGCGCCTACTCGATCGTCATGAATTTAGAGTTATTCATCCTCATATAACTATTCTTTATCATTAAAGGAGATAATTATACCTTGCTGGCTTTTTCACGAATTTCCAGATATACATTCGATACGGAACGATGAGAGATTAATGTATATTTAACCGACTATAACACTCAACTCAGAAATGGGTTATAAAACATATCTAACACCCATATAGGACTTCACAAGAAACGACAAACTGGATTACGGCCTATCGATCAGCGCTGTATATTGTTGATGGCATCAGTGGTGTATATTTCCCAGTACACTGTATCACAGATCCCTTCACATTATATACAACACCGAAAACATCAACCAAGCATCATTGCTTTCCTCTATACTTTAGCACCCGGGAATCCGTAACGAAAAAAAAAAACAATGACAAAAACGAGTCAACTTCAATGTGTTTCGTTTATTGTTTTGCGTGTAGCTTATTTGTCTTCTCGGTCATTGTGAACTATCGCAAATATCCTATGAGTAAATGACCATTTTTTTGGAAATAACGAGGATTTTCTCACAAAATTGCATATGTTTTAGACGAAAAAGTTGTTAATTTCTACTTTTGTCATTGTGTATGTACGTGTAAAACTGGAATACTGTATATTGGAAACAAGGATTCACTTTCTGAAACACCACACATAACTTGACATAATATAAATAAAATGGCACTTTTGGCCTGTCCCTTCCAATATGACAAGATTTTGCCGCCAAGTCACTACACTATATACAGGCAATTCTTCAAGGATTGGCCATTTATAAATGGACAATCCGACCGGGAACATATCTCTATTCCGAAGGTTCGCTATTCCGAAGGTTCACTGTTCCGAAGGTTCACTATTCCGAAGGTTCGCTAGGCCGAAGGTTCTCTATTCCGAAGGTTCGTTATTCCGAAGATTTTTGTTATTTTAAAGGTTAATTCTATATTCTAAAGTGCACCCCACAAGTAACGTACGGAAAATCCAATTTTAAAGATCCAATTTTAAAGAGCGGTCCCAAACCTCACCCAAACCAACCCACCCTAAAGTGGAATTCGACTTGAGAGGGACTTAATCTAAGATGTAAGGTGGATCTTATGATGTTACTTTTCCGTTTCCCGAACGCTTTTCATAAAACAATCTTAAGTCCATCTTAAGTATATATATAGAAAGTTAATTTCCCGCGCTTTTAGACTGGCTCTCGACAGTTTATACAGCTATGCGCAGAAAATATTGGTTATGTGTATTATATATATATGCCAAGGTACATTGTCTGGTGATAGATAATAGGGCGTGTCTATACGCACAATTATGATATTGCAATGAAAGGGCGATAATCAGAATAGTGACTGGTGCATACTGCATGCAGCATGGGCGCGCCTTTTAACTATATTTTCGTGTCAGATTCCAAACAATAGCTGCATGCTTCCAATACCTATTATATACAAACAGAACGAGCCCCAATATATTATTTAAATTATTAAAGGGACTTATATAAACATCACAACTCTCGGGTGAACCTTCACATATAGCACATTCCACAAAGACCAGGGCACATGTTAGCCCCTTTCGGGTTGCTGGTATTAGGTTCTAATACATTATACGTCATTGGAACATCTATAGTACTAGGACACCGAATATTTCCCCACGATGGCATGCACGCGCAATACACCACGCCGGAAGTGCCGAACAAACGCTCTTTATTACATTCCAACAGTCATTGAATACTGATACAAAACGCTCTTTATGTATATTACTGTAATGTGAATAGTACTTCATATCATGCTCCAAATAGACTTATTTCCAATCTGAGACATAATTGTAGATGCCATATATAAATGACGTTAATGCCACCAGCTCTGCTTGTGTTGACAAATATGCTAAACGCATGTTATAATTAATAAACTGCGTGTGAACTTTGAAAATATACGCACAATCATGGCTACGGTGAATGACAATTTTTGCATATATGTTTTCACAAGTCATTGGCACAATAGACCCCCACCACCAAAATACATATATATGTCTTTGGGTGGTGGGGGTCTATTGTGTCAGGGACCTATGTCGGTGGGTGGTGGGTCTATTGTGCCAGGGACCTGTAGATGTTCTGATAAAATCAAGGCGATGACTTTTAGTAAAGAGCGTTTATAATTAACAACACGTGAATAGATGGTTCATAATTATGTTATATATATATATGATATATGCGATATTTTTTATTTCGTAGTTAATAAAAATGTGATGCAGATGCGATAAATGTTATACATTGGAATTTGGATCTGAGATTCACGTCGGTGAATCACGATAAAATATCCAGGCTTGTTATGTGTTGCTATCCTGCCGATATATATATTGGGTACATATACGTTATTATTATCAAAATATGGTATAGCATCGACACATTTAACATAATATGTCTTTACCCCCCCCCCCCGCCGATATATATATTGGGTACATATACGTTATTATTATCAAAATATGGTACAGCATCGACACATTTAACATATATATGTCTTTACCCCCCCCCCCCCCCCCAGCTAGGAGAGTATGGTTTAAAACATACCTGTTGCAATCATATTATAACCTAATAATATAGAAAGGAAAGAATATTATAATAATAGCCGACATAAGAATTTATCAAACAGCTGGGTAACAGTCATTCACTATTATGTTCGGACAATTGTCACAACATGATTACTGTCTACTGTACGACTGTGTGATTTGAATCGAAAATAATGTCCAAGTCTAGACTATCACGCGATTAACCCATGAATTCCCATTGCTGTGGCGGGGGATTGGAGAATGAGTGCTCTGACGTTATCAGAAGCAGTGCGATGACACTCCATCAGTTTTCCCGGCCATAGCTAACAAACAAACAAACAGAAGTCCCAATATATATATTAGATGTATATATGAATACTAGCGTAATAGTATTTTTCATTCCTCGTGTGGTTTTTGTGGTGAGGTGCAAATTTTGATTCATTTCTGGTTAAATACGCCCAGAATAGAAAAACTTCGGAATAGCGAACCTTCGGAATAATGAACCATCGGAATAGGGAACCTTCGGAATAATGAACCTTCGGATTAGCGAACCTTCGTAATAATGAACCTTCGGAATAGAGAACCCTACCCAATCCGACGACGCGTGGCACGCGAGCTTGGGATTGTCCAGTAAATGACGACATGTATAGCTATATAATCCTGCATGTTAGCTTCATATTTAATATGAAGGGCAATAACTCTATAAAGAATGTTAATGTACTAAATAACGGCGATTTACCGTTTGTCCGATTTTGTTAACATTTTCATCGAACTCCTTGCAATTAACATTTTTTTATAAAAAAATAAACACGTTTTAAGTAAACAATATTTGAAGGGATATAGAAATTATTTTATTATTTCTGAAATGCAAATTGATTGCTTGTAAAAAGCAAAGTTCAAATGAAAGTTGTTTTATGTGTTCTACGGTAAGTAATGGTATATGTACATGTAAGTATGGTCAGTCAATTATATATAAAAGAATATATGGTCGTTATGGTGAATATGTGTTAAAACGTAACCATAATATTGGGAGACTTGGAGATTAGTTAAAGTATTTACCGAAACTAGTTGACTGACTTCGCTGTGTTACACACAGAAAGACCGTGTTCAATAAAGTTGAAAATTGGCAATAGACTCCCGTCCACGTGGTCAAACGGCCGACAGATTATTGATACCGAAAACCTAACACTGTCTTAATAGTGGAGTATATCAGTAACAAAATTGTTCACTTTGTGACTAAAGCATGACATATGTACATATTCACATAGTAATTGATATCAGATGTGGAGCCACGATGAAATTTCACTTTAACCCCTCTATTAAGGGGTTTTCCGAATTTAAAGAGCGTTTCGTGATTATATAATTTATTAAATGTCGCAATTAATCTTACAATGGAACAGGGGGGGGGGGGGGCGGGGTAATACAAAATTTGCAGGAAGGTATGCCGGGTGAATGGGTCGTCTGACGGGCAAAACTAATTTGAGACCGAAATGATCACTGGTTGGAAAATTCCCAACGAAAAATGGTGTTTGGTTGGAATTCGCTCAACATTTCAAAAGCTTGTGCCAACAGTTATAAAATTACAAACCAAGCGGAAAGAGAAATCAGTTTTGTGGATCAGTGGGGAGACGGGGGGGGGGGGGGGGGTGGCAGATGGATTATCCACGCAGGATATCACCATAATTCCTTAATCTGCATTTAACATGGTTATAAATTTATCTTTACCGAAGCTAACGACCGGATAAGTTAAACTTGTGTTGTTCCACATCTAACGGTGCTTGTACAAGCCAACCAATGAACCAGCTGCAGCCATTGCAGGCGCTCCTCTGGTTTGATCAGAACAAGCTCTGATACACATCAGTATGACAAGCTGACTGGTACTCGTTTAACGCATGAGTGATGCGAAGCCGACACAGTACGAGCGACCTTGCTCAAGGGTGACAACTTGGCGCGAGTTTTGAAACAGCGAGCAATCCGACAATAATTTTTTGTTTACAGCGAATATAAGTCCGACAGGCTAACCACTGGAACACGGATCTCCACATACTAAAACGAGGGGTTTGTGAGACCAGAACACATACTAAAACGAGGGGTTTGTGTGACAAGAACACATACTAACACGAGGGGTTTGTGTGACCAGAACACATACTAAAACGAAGGGTTTGTGTGACAAGAACATTCCAACTAATGCAGCGGACGTTTCTCAAAATTGGAGCGGGTATTTAATCTCTATACCATGTCAGCACATCCCTGTTTATAAGGCATTGGGATTCGAACCGAATCAAATGGGTTGAAGATTAACTTTCTAGTCACGATCACAAAAACTGTATCATACACGAACAATGAATACATATTTATCACATAATTTGGCCATAAAAGCAGTTTCATAATTATCGGTAATAGACACGTTTAATATCAGCGCGTGCGATGACGTCACTGCGTTCTTCAAATAACTTGCGATCGCTGTAGTTTATGATTGTTGTTTTCGATGAATATTGCGCGTTGCTTCGGGTTTATTTGATCATGTGATTCAAGGTATCTCACACTCGTCCTATTTTATACGTAATTTATCAACCTCGTCCTCTAAATTCTATTTGAGCCTCGGTAAACCTCGGCTCAAATCGAATTTAGTGAACTCGGGTGATAAATTCCGTATAAACTAGAAACTCATGTGAGATCCTCTATTTATAATACTCGAATTTTCTTTGTGATTGGGAAATATTACTGACAATTTGTTATGTGATGCTATAACAATAGTAATATCTCCATAGTGTTGACCCTTGGTGATGCAGTCACAGATATACATATACTCAGAAATGATGAAACATGTAAGCATATTGTAGTTAAATCAGCTCTCAAATATATATTATAATATACACGTATTATTGAGCATCTATTATATATGAACCCTTCCATGACTGGAGTTTCCTGAGGTTCCCTGTGTCAATACATTATCTTATATATGCGAATCTCCCATTGGGAGCCTCTCACATATAAGATAAAACATTTACCTAACAATGTTTACGTTTACCTATGGAAGACTCACATATGCACTGTCATTGTGATGTTTAATGCTGCGCCAGCGCATCTCCCGCCATGAAAGGTTTAAATGCTGTTCTACCTAAGCTATGAAATTCAAATAAACTAATGTCTCCTTATTACTATTTGGTAAATATGTTGATTGGAAAAAATTATACAACCGATTTCCTACCTCGAACCAAACACCCCTCTCCTATTATTCCTGCAGACCCCTCCCCTTTTGCACTGGAAAATATTAAAATCATTATAACCAGCAGGACAACTTTATTTGTATTCAGTGTTTACCAAGGGCGGATTTTCATCTCCGCTTTCTTGTAGGAGTAATGATACCAGAATACGCCGGTGTGTGATGATGTTTGAGTTCCGTTAAGATATTCTCCGTTCAGATGGGAATGGGAGCAGTGATCAAACCACCACCCGCCTTTATGTCCTGCTGCACATCCATGAGTGTCGCCAGAATCGTGGGTAACAAATCGACGTCCGTTATGATACGCCATGGAATCCCCTGTAAATAAAACATTTATATATATCACCATTTAAAGATGGTCTATCTGTTCGATCCCCTGTAAATAAAACATTTATATATATCACCATTTAAAGATGGTCAATCTGTTCGAACCCCGGTAAATAAAACATTGATATATATCACTATTTAAAGATGGTCTATCTGTTCGAACCCCTGTAAATAAAACATTTATATATATCACTATTTAAAGATGGTCTATCTGTTCGAACCCCTGTAAATAAAACATTGATATATATCACTATTTAAAGATGGTCTATCTGTTCGAACCTCAGTAAATAAAACATTGATATATATCACTATTTAAAGATGGTCTATCTGTTCGAACCCCTGTAAATAAAATATTTATATATATCACCATTTAAAGATGGTCTATCTGTTCGAACACCTGTAAATAAAACATTGCTATATATATCACTATTTAAAGATGGTCTATATGTTCGAACACCTGTAAATAAAACATTTATATATATCACCATTTAAAGATGGTCTATCTGCTCGAACCCCTGTAAATGAAACATTGATATATATAACTATTTATAGATGTTATATCTGTTCGAACCCCTATAAATAAAACATTTATATATATCACCATTTAAATATGGTCTGTCTGTTCGAACCCCTGTAAATGAAACATTTATATATATCACCATTTAAATATGGTCTATCTGTTCGAACCCATGCAAATAAAACATTTATATATATCACCATTTAAATATGGTCTATCTGTTCGAACCCTTGTAAATGAAACATTTATATATATCACAATTTAAAGATGGTCAATATGTTCGAACCCATGTAAATGAAACATTGATATATACCACCATTTAAAGATGTTATATCTGTTCGAACCCCTGTAAATAAAACATTTATATACATATCACCATTTAAAGATGGTCTATCTGCTCGAACCCCTGTAAATAAAACGTTTATATATATCACCATTTAAAGATGATATATCTGTTCGAACCCCTGTAAATAAAACATTGATATATAATATTTAAAGATGGTCTATCTATTCGAACCCCTGTAAATAAAACATTTATATATAATATTTAAAGATGATCTATCTGCTCGAACCCCTGTAAATAAAACATTGATATATAATATTTAAAGATGGTCTATCTATTCGAACTCCTGTAAATAAAACATTTATATATATCACCATTTAAAGATGGTCTATCTGTTCGAACCCCTGTAAATGAAAGATTTATATATAATATTTAAAGATGATCTATCCCTTCGGGCCACAATTACAACATAATTTTTATAAAACCCAAATTCTGTGTCGCCAATTTCCACCAAACTTTTAAATAATCATCTTCACAATATGAGGAGTCAAAAGGTATGGTTTAAAGATGCCAATGGTGGCGCCGTTAGGGTCAGGATCGGGGAGGGGAGGGTGCTAATATTGGTACAAACTATTTTCATCGTCGATTTCCACAAAATTGATTTATATTCTTGTTCATGATACGAGGACGCTATAACCGTGTGGTGACGTTTTTGGTCGGAGATGGGGGGGGGGGGGCAATACATTTGATAAGAATATGTTTAATCGCTGATACACAACACACTTACATATAGTAATCTCCACGATATGAGAAGTCGGTTTGTGTTGTTTAAAAATGTCAACCGCGCGTGGACCTGGGATTGTGGAGGAGAAAGGCACCAAACTGATAAAACAAATTTAGAGCCGATTTACACCAAATTGATACACATTCTTCTCCATGCTACATTGAATCTAATTATGTGATTTAAAGCATTACGTTGGTGCCGTGTAGGTCACGGATGGGGATGCCGGGAAGGGACACTCACATTGATAATAATGTTTTAGTCGCCGATTTCCACAAAAAGTATATATATTCTTCTCCATGACACGACGAATCTAACGATGTTGCTTAAAGAAACCAAAGTGGCACTATATTCAAATCAGTGATTGGGAGGGGGGACTAACAGTGCACGAACAAAATTTGTCGCCGAATTCCACCTAACTTATATAATAAGCATCAGATTATGTGCATATAATTTAATGATGAGGGCTTACCACCCATAATACCCCTGTACATTACTATGGTTTCTTTTACTATGATTATTACCATAGTTTTACCATCTAATTATTAAATGGGCGCATGTTAATTACTATGGATGCATGTTAATTACTATGGATGCAGGGTAATAACCACGGTAAAATAAACCATAGTAATTTACCACGGTCTTTTGTGTGCTAACTGTGCTATGATAAAAACCACAGTAATATAAAAAAAATTTAGTGCTAAATTGACCATAGGAAAAACATGCATGGTTAAGCCATACATAACAAACATGGTGAATCCATGGCGGTTTTTCACCCTAGTAAATTTATCAACCAAAAATGACCGTTGTAAATTAACTATGTTTTTTTATAGGAACGGATGGTCTTCGTGGTGGGAATGCTGTTAAAATAGTCACACCCGTTAAAACTGCCATAACCAGAAAGAATATTAAAATATAGACAGATTTTGTTCTTATGGCAATCATAAATATCGCGTAAATAGTATGTTATTGTCAAGTTCTTTCGCTTTGTTATGTAAACAAATCCAGGTTCTAGAACGTTTTTGACCTTTGTTTACATAACAAAGCCTACGAAATTGACAATAACATGTTTTTAAGCAATAGTTATGATTGGTATAAGAACAAAAGTTGTCTATATTTTAATATTCTTTCTGTTTATGGCGATTTTAACGGATGTGACAATGGTGACAGCAATACCCACCGCGAAGACCATCCATGCCTTTAACGTGTGAATATAAAAAAGGATGGTAAACAATATGGGAGAGGGGGTACCCATAAGTGAGTCAGCACTTGTCCTCCAATCCCATTGTCTGTATAAACAATGTATGTGTCATATATCATGTGTTATATATATTAGACAAATAAATATGTTTAAACTATATGGGAGTGTTTGTATAAGGAGCGAGGCACATCCTATAATAATAGTATCTTGATATTCGGCCCCACCTCAACGAAGACCTTCTAACAGCGTCCATACTTACCGGCTGCTCCATTATTTCCAAGAAAGTAATCGTGTAGTTGGTTGAGGCATACCCGATCAGCTTGTCGAGATATTCACCCCCTCCCACCGCAATGGAGACCCTCTAAATACGTCCCTGTTTACCGACAGTTCCGTTGTAACCACCCACATTAAGAGCGTAGGCAGTCGAGGCATCGCCGGGGATGAACGTCCTATATTTAAAGTTATTACACATTGCAGCGTCCCCCATAAAAGGTGAACGTTCTTTATTTAAAACGCAAAGAAACCCGACTTCCTTAATGTTACATATCATTTTCAACTTATTCAGCCATTTTATGGCCGGATCACCCACACCAAACGCAGTGTTTTCAAATTATTTTCTTAAAGGTACACATCATTTTGACTTTAATATTCAGCCATTTTATTTCATGAATTTTCACATGAACCAACCATACTCGCAGAAAGAAACGATTGTATTGTATAGCGGTATGTTACTCACACCGTTAAACGCAGAAAGAAACGATTGTATTTTATAGCGGTATGTTACTCACACCGTTAAACTTAAACGATTGTATTGTATAGCGGTATGTTACTCACACCGTTAAACTTAAACGATTGTAGTGTATAGCGGTATGTTACTCACACCGTTAAACTTAAACGATTGTATTGTATAGCGGTATGTTACTCACACCGTTAAACTTAAACGATTGTATTGTATAGCGGTATGTTACTCACACCGTTAAACTTAAACGATTGTATAGCGGTATGTTACTCACACCGTTAAACTTAAACGATTGTAGTGTATAGCGGTATGTTACTCACACCGTTAAACTTAAACGATTGTATTGTATAGCGGTATGTTACTCACACCGTTAAACTTAAACGATTGTATTGTATAGCGGTATGTTACTCACACCGTTAAACTTAAACGATTGTATTGTATAGCGGTATGTTACTCTCACCGTTAAACTTAAACGATTGTATTGTATAGCGGTATGGTACTCACACCGTTAAACTTAAACGATTGTAGTGTATAGCGGTATGTTACTCACACCGTTAAACTTAAACGATTGTATTGTATAGCGGTATGTTACTCACACCGTTAAACTTAAACGATTGTATTGTATAGCGGTATGTTACTCACACCGTTAAACGATTGTATTGTATAGCGGTATGTTACTCACACCGTTAAACTTAAACGATTGTATTGTATAGCGGTATGTTACTCACACCGATAAACTTAAACGATTGTATTGTATAGCGGTATGTTACTCACACTGTTAAACTTAAACGATTGTATTGTATAGCGGTATGTTACTCACACCGTTAAACTTAAACGATTGTATTGTATAGCGGTATGTTACTCACACCGTTAAACTTAAACGATTGTATTGTATAGCGGTATGTTACTCACACCGTTAAACTTAAACGATTGTATTGTATAGCGGTATGTTACTCACACCGTTAAACTTAAACGATTGTATTGTATAGCGGTATGTTACTCACACCGTTAAACTTAAACGATTGTAGTGTATAGCGGTATGTTACTCACACCGTTAAACTTAAACGATTGTATTGTATAGCGGTATGTTACTCACACCGTTAAACTTAAACGATTGTATTGTATAGCGGTATGTTACTCACACTGTTAAACTTAAACGATTGTATTGTATAGCGGTATGTTACTCACACCGTTAAACTTAAACGATTGTATTGTATAGCGGTATGTTACTCACACCGTTAAACTTAAACGATTGTATTGTATAGCGGTATGTTACTCACACCGTTAAACTTAAACGATTGTATTGTATTGCGGTATGTTACTCACACCGTTAAACTTAAACGATTGTATTGTATAGCGGTATGTTACTCACACCGTTAAACTTAAACGATTGTATTGTATAGCGGTATGTTACTCACACCGTTAAACTTAAACGATTGTAGTGTATAGCGGTATGTTACTCACACCGTTAAACTTAAACGATTGTATTGTATAGCGGTATGTTACTCACACCGTTAAACTTAAACGATTGTATTGAATAGCGGTATGTTACTCACATCGTTAAACTTAAACGATTGTATTGTATAGCGGTATGTTACTCACACCGTTAAACTTAAACGATTGTATTGTATAGCGGTATGTTACCCACACCGTTAAACTGAACTGATTGTATTGTATAGCGGTATGTTACCCACACCGTTAAACTTAACTGATTGTATTGTATAGCGGTATGTTACCCACACCGTTAAACTTAAACGATTGTATTGTATAGCGCTATGTTACCCACAACGTTAAACGATTGTATTGTATAGCGGTATGTTACCCACACCGTTAAACTTAACTGATTGTATTGTATAGCGGTATGTTACCCACACCGTTAAACTTAACTGATTGTATTGTATAGCGGTATGTTACTCACACCGTTAAACTTAAACGATTGTATTGTATAGCGGTATGTTACCCACACCGTTAAACTTAAACGATTGTATTGTATAGCGGTATGTTACCAACACCGTTAAACTTAAACGATTGTATTGTATAGCGGTATGTTACCCACACCGTTAAACTTAAACGATTGTATTGTATAGCGGTATGTTACTCACAACGTTAAACTTAAACGATTGTATTGTATAGCGGTATGTTACCCACACCGTTAAACTTAAACGATTGTATTGTATAGCGGTATGTTACTCACACCGTTAAACTTAAACGATTGTATTGTATAGCGGTATGTTACTCACATCGTTAAACTTAAACGATTGTATTGTATAGCGGTATATTACCCACACCGTTAAACTTAAACGATTGTATAGCGGTATGTTACCCACACCGTTAAACTTAAACGATTGTATTGTATAGCGGTATGTTACCCACACCGTTAAACTTAACTGATTGTATTGTATAGCGGTATGTTACCCACACCGTTAAACTTAAACGATTGTATTGTATAGCGGTATGTTACCCACACCGTTAAACTTAACTGATTGTATTGTATAGCGGTATGTTACTCACACCGTTAAACCTAAACGATTGTATTGTATAGCGGTATGTTACTCACACCGTTAAACTTAAACGATTGTATTGTATAGCGGTATGTTACTCACACCGTTAAACTTAAACGATTTTATTGTATAGCGGTATGTTACCCACACCGTTAAACTTAAACGATTGTATTGTATAGCGGTATGTTACCCACACCGTTAAACTTAACTGATTGTATTGTATAGCGGTATGTTACTCACACCGTTAAACTTAAACGATTGTATTGTATAGCGGTATGTTACCCACACCGTTAAACTTAAACGATTGTATTGTCTAGCGGTATGTTACCCACACCGTTAAACTTAAACGATTGTATTGTATAGCGGTATGTTACCCACACCGTTAAACTTAAACGATTGTATTGTATAGCGGTATGTTACCCACACCGTTAAACATAAACGATTGTATTGTATAGCGGTATGTTACTCACACCGTTAAACTTAAACGATTGTATTGTATAGCGGTATGTTACTCACACCGTTAAACTTAAACGATTGTATTGTATAGCGGTATGTTACCCACACCGTTAAACTTAAACGATTGTATAGCGGTATGTTACCCACACCGTTAAACTTAAACGATTGTATTGTATAGCGGTATGTTACTCACACCGTTAAACTTAACTGATTGTATTGTATAGCGGTATGTTACTCACACCGTTAAACTTAAACGATTGTATTGTATAGCGGTATGTTACTCACACCGTTAAACTTAAACGATTGTATTGTATAGCGGTATGTTACCCACACCGTTAAACTTAAACGATTGTATAGCGGTATGTTACCCACACCGTTAAACTTAAACGATTGTATTGTATAGCGCTATGTTACCCACACCGTTAAACTTAAACGATTGTATTGTATAGCGGTATGTTACTCACATCGTTAAACTTAAACGATTGTATTGTATAGCGGTATGTTACTCACACCGTTAAACTTAACTGATTGTATTGTATAGCGGTATGTTACCCACACCGTTAAACTTAAACGATTGTATTGTATAGCGGTATGTTACTCACACCGTTAAACTTAAACGATTGTATTGTATAGCGGTATGTTACTCACAACGTTAAACTTAAACGATTGTATTGTATAGCGGTATGTTACTCACACCGTTAAACTTAAACGATTGTATTGTATAGCGGTATGTTACTCACACCGTTAAACTTAAACGATTGTATTGTATAGCGGTATGTTACTCACACCGTTAAACTTAAACGATTGTATTGTATAGCGGTATGTTACTCACACCGTTAAACTTAAACGATTGTAGTCTATAGCGGTATGTTACTCACACCGTTAAACTTAAACGATTGTATTGTATAGCGGTATGTTACTCACACCGTTAAACTTAAACGATTGTATTGTATAGCGGTATGTTACTCACACCGTTAAACTTAAACGATTGTATTATATAGCGGTATGTTACTCACACCGTTAAACTTAAACGATTGTATTGTATAGCGGTATGTTACCCACACCGTTAAACTTAAACGATTGTATTGTATAGCGCTATGTTACCCACAACGTTAAACTTAACTGATTGTATTGTATAGCGCTATGTTACCCACAACGTTAAACGATTGTATTGTATAGTGGTATGTTACTCACACCGTTAAACTTAACTGATTGTATTGTATAGCGCTATGTTACCCACACCGTTAAACTTAACTGATTGTATTGTATAGCGCTATGTTACTCACAACGTTAAACTTAAACGATTGTATTGTATAGCGGTATGTTACTCACATCGTTAAACTTAACTGATTGTATTGTATAGCGGTATGTTACCCACATCGTTAAACTTAACTGATTGTATTGTATAGCGCTATGTTACCCACACCGTTAAACTTAAACGATTGTATTGTATAGCGGTATGTTACCCACATCGTTAAACTTAACTGATTGTATTGTATAGCGGTATGTTACTCACACCGTTAAACGATTGTATTGTATAGCGGTATGTTACCCACACCGTTAAACTTAACTGATTGTATTGTATATCGGTATGTTACTCACACCGTTACACTTAACTGATTGTATTGTATAGCGGTATGTTAGCCACACCGTTAAACTTAACTGATTGTATTGTATAGCGGTATGTTACTCACACCGTTAAACTTAAACGATTGTATTGTATAGCGGTATGTTACTCACACCGTTAAACTTAAACGATTGTATTGTATAGCGGTATGTTACCCACATCGTTAAACTTAACTGATTGTAGTGTATAGCGGTATGTTACTCACACCGTTAAACTTAACCGATTGTATTGTATAGCGGTATGTTACTCACACCGTTAAACGATTGTATTGTATAGTGGTATGTTACCCACACCGTTAAACTTAACTGATTGTATTGTATATCGGTATGTTACTCACACCGTTAAACTTAACTGATTGTATTGTATAGCGGTATGTTAGCCACACCGTTAAACTTAACTGATTGTATTGTATAGCGGTATGTTACTCACACCGTTAAACTTAAACGATTGTATTGTATAGCGGTATGTTACCCACACCGTTAAACTTAACTGATTGTATTGTATATCGGTATGTTACTCACACCGTTACACTTAACTGATTGTATTGTATAGCGGTATGTTAGCCACACCGTTAAACTTAACTGATTGTATTGTATAGCGGTATGTTACTCACACCGTTAAACTTAAACGATTGTATTGTATAGCGGTATGTTACCCACACCGTTAAACTTAACTGATTGTATTGTATAGCGGTATGTTAGCCACACCGTTAAACTTAACTGATTGTATTGTATAGCGGTATGTTACTCACACCGTTAAACTTAAACGATTGTATTGTATAGCGGTATGTTACTCACACCGTTAAACTTAACTGATTGTATTGTATAGCGGTATGTTACTCACACCGTTAAACTTAAACGATTGTATTGTATAGCGGTATGTTACTCACCACCGTTAAACTTAACTGATTGTATTGTATAGCGGTATGTTACTCACACCGTTAAACTTAACTGATTGTATTGTATAGCGGTATGTTACTCACACCGTTAAACTTAACTGATTGTATTGTATAGCGGTATGTTACTCACACCGTTAAACCTAAACGATTGTATTGTATAGCGGTATGTTACCCACACCGTTAAACTTAACTGATTGTATTGTATAGCGGTATGTTACCCACACCGTTAAACTTAACTGATTGTATTGTATAGCGGTATGTTACTCACACCGTTAAACTTAAACGATTGTATTGTATAGCGGTATGTTACTCACACCGTTAAACTTAACTGATTGTATTGTATAGCGGTATGTTACTCACACCGTTAAACTTAACTGATTGTATTGTATAGCGGTATGTTACCCACACCGTTAAACTTAAACGATTGTATTGTATAGCGGTATGTTACTCACACCGTTAAACTTAAACGGTTGTATTGTATAGCGGTATGTTACCCACATCGTTAAACTTAACTGATTGTATTGTATAGCGGTATGTTACTCACACCGTTAAACTTAAACGATTGTATTGTATAGCGGTATGTTACTCACACCGTTAAACTTAACTGATTGTATTGTATAGCGGTATGTTACCCACACCGTTAAACCTAAACGATTGTATTGTATAGCGGTATGTTACTCACACCGTTAAACTTAAACGATTGTATTGTATAGCGGTATGTTACTCACACCGTTAAACTTAACTGATTGTATTGTATAGCGGTATGTTACTCACACCGTTAAACTTAAACGATTGTATTGTATAGCGGTATGTTACTCACACCGTTAAACTTAACTGATTGTATTGTATAGCGGTATGTTACTCACAACGTTAAACTTAAACGATTGTATTGTATAGCGGTATGTTACTCACACCGTTAAACTTAAACGATTGTATTGTATAGCGGTATGTTACTCACACCGTTAAACTTAACTGATTGTATTGTATAGCGGTATGTTACTCACACCGTTAAACTTAAACGATTGTATTGTATAGCGGTATGTTACCCACATCGTTAAACTTAACTGATTGTATTGTATAGCGGTATGTTACCCACACCGTTAAACTTAACTGATTGTATTGTATAGCGGTATGTTACTCACACCGTTAAACTTAAACGATTGTATTGTATAGCGGTATGTTACCCACATCGTTAAACTTAACTGATTGTATTGTATAGCGGTATGTTACCCACACCGTTAAACTTAAACGATTGTATTGTATAGCGGTATGTTACCCACATCGTTAAACTTAACTGATTGTATTGTATAGCGGTATGTTACTCACACCGTTAAACTTAACTGATTGTATTGTATAGCGGTATGTTACTCACACCGTTAAACTTAAACGATTGTATTGTATAGCGGTATGTTACTCACACCGTTAAACTTAACCGATTGTATTGTATAGCGGTATGTTACTCTCACCGTTAAACTTAAACGATTGTATTGTATAGCGGTATGTTACTCACACCGTTAAACTTAACTGATTGTATTGTATAGCGCTATGTTACCCACACCGTTAAACTTAAACGATTGTATTGTATAGCGGTATGTTACTCACAACGTTAAACGATTGTATTGTATAGCGGTATGTTACTCACACCGTTAAACTTAAACGATTGTATTGTATAGCGGTATGTTACTCACACCGTTAAACTTAAACGATTGTATTGTATAGCGGTATGTTACTCACACCGTTAAACGATTGTATTGTATAGCGGTATGTTACTCACACCGTTAAACGATTGTATTGTATAGCGGTATGTTACTCACACCGTTAAACTTAAACGATTGTATTGTATAGCGGTATGTTACCCACATCGTTAAACTTAACTGATTGTATTGTATAGCGGTATGTTACTCACACCGTTAAACTTAAACGATTGTATTGTATAGCGGTATGTTACTCTCACCGTTAAACTTAAACGATTGTATTGTATAGCGGTATGTTACTCTCACCGTTAAACTTAAACGATTGTATTGTATAGCGCTATGTTACCCACACCGTTAAACTTAACTGATTGTATTGTATAGCGGTATGTTACCCACACCGTTAAACTTAACTGATTGTATAGCGGTATGTTACCCACATCGTTAAACTTAACTGATTGTATTGTATAGCGGTATGTTACTCACACCGTTAAACTTAACTGATTGTATTGTATAGCGGTATGTTACTCACACCGTTAAACTTAACTGATTGTATTGTATAGCGGTATGTTACTCACACCGTTAAACTTAACTGATTGTATTGTATAGCGGTATGTTACCCACATCGTTAAACTTAACTGATTGTATTGTATAGCGGTATGTTACTCACACCGTTAAACTTAACTGATTGTATTGTATAGCGGTATGTTACTCACACCGTTAAACTTAACTGATTGTATTGTATAGCGGTATGTTACTCACACCGTTAAACTTAACTGATTGTATTGTATAGCGGTATGTTACCCACATCGTTAAACTTAACTGATTGTATTGTATAGCGGTATGTTACCCACACCGTTAAACTTAAACGATTGTATTGTATAGCGGTATGTTACCCACACTGTTAAACTTAAACGATTGTATTGTATAGCGGTATGTTACCCACACCGTTAAACATAAACGATTGTATTGTATAGCGGTATGTTACTCACACCGTTAAACTTAAACGATTGTATTGTATAGCGGTATGTTACTCACACCGTTAAACTTAAACGATTGTATTGTATAGCGGTATGTTACCCACACCGTTAAACTTAAACGATTGTATAGCGGTATGTTACCCACACCGTTAAACTTAAACGATTGTATTGTATAGCGGTATGTTACTCACACCGTTAAACTTAACTGATTGTATTGTATAGCGGTATGTTACTCACACCGTTAAACTTAAACGATTGTATTGTATAGCGGTATGTTACTCACACCGTTAAACTTAAACGATTGTATTGTATAGCGGTATGTTACCCACACCGTTAAACTTAAACGATTGTATAGCGGTATGTTACCCACACCGTTAAACTTAAACGATTGTATTGTATAGCGCTATGTTACCCACACCGTTAAACTTAAACGATTGTATTGTATAGCGGTATGTTACTCACATCGTTAAACTTAAACGATTGTATTGTATAGCGGTATGTTACTCACACCGTTAAACTTAACTGATTGTATTGTATAGCGGTATGTTACCCACACCGTTAAACTTAAACGATTGTATTGTATAGCGGTATGTTACTCACACCGTTAAACTTAAACGATTGTATTGTATAGCGGTATGTTACTCACAACGTTAAACTTAAACGATTGTATTGTATAGCGGTATGTTACTCACACCGTTAAACTTAAACGATTGTATTGTATAGCGGTATGTTACTCACACCGTTAAACTTAAACGATTGTATTGTATAGCGGTATGTTACTCACACCGTTAAACTTAAACGATTGTATTGTATAGCGGTATGTTACTCACACCGTTAAACTTAAACGATTGTAGTCTATAGCGGTATGTTACTCACACCGTTAAACTTAAACGATTGTATTGTATAGCGGTATGTTACTCACACCGTTAAACTTAAACGATTGTATTGTATAGCGGTATGTTACTCACACCGTTAAACTTAAACGATTGTATTATATAGCGGTATGTTACTCACACCGTTAAACTTAAACGATTGTATTGTATAGCGGTATGTTACCCACACCGTTAAACTTAAACGATTGTATTGTACAGCGCTATGTTACCCACAACGTTAAACTTAACTGATTGTATTGTATAGCGCTATGTTACCCACAACGTTAAACGATTGTATTGTATAGTGGTATGTTACTCACACCGTTAAACTTAACTGATTGTATTGTATAGCGCTATGTTACCCACACCGTTAAACTTAACTGATTGTATTGTATAGCGCTATGTTACTCACAACGTTAAACTTAAACGATTGTATTGTATAGCGGTATGTTACTCACATCGTTAAACTTAACTGATTGTATTGTATAGCGGTATGTTACCCACATCGTTAAACTTAACTGATTGTATTGTATAGCGCTATGTTACCCACACCGTTAAACTTAAACGATTGTATTGTATAGCGGTATGTTACCCACATCGTTAAACTTAACTGATTGTATTGTATAGCGGTATGTTACTCACACCGTTAAACGATTGTATTGTATAGCGGTATGTTACCCACACCGTTAAACTTAACTGATTGTATTGTATATCGGTATGTTACTCACACCGTTACACTTAACTGATTGTATTGTATAGCGGTATGTTACTCACACCGTTAAACTTAACCGATTGTATTGTATAGCGGTATGTTAGCCACACCGTTAAACTTAACTGATTGTATTGTATAGCGGTATGTTACTCACACCGTTAAACTTAAACGATTGTATTGTATAGCGGTATGTTACTCACACCGTTAAACTTAAACGATTGTATTGTATAGCGGTATGTTACCCACATCGTTAAACTTAACTGATTGTAGTGTATAGCGGTATGTTACTCACACCGTTAAACTTAACCGATTGTATTGTATAGCGGTATGTTACTCACACCGTTAAACGATTGTATTGTATAGTGGTATGTTACCCACACCGTTAAACTTAACTGATTGTATTGTATATCGGTATGTTACTCACACCGTTACACTTAACTGATTGTATTGTATAGCGGTATGTTAGCCACACCGTTAAACTTAACTGATTGTATTGTATAGCGGTATGTTACTCACACCGTTAAACTTAAACGATTGTATTGTATAGCGGTATGTTACCCACACCGTTAAACTTAACTGATTGTATTGTATATCGGTATGTTACTCACACCGTTACACTTAACTGATTGTATTGTATAGCGGTATGTTAGCCACACCGTTAAACTTAACTGATTGTATTGTATAGCGGTATGTTACTCACACCGTTAAACTTAAACGATTGTATTGTATAGCGGTATGTTACCCACACCGTTAAACTTAACTGATTGTATTGTATAGCGGTATGTTAGCCACACCGTTAAACTTAACTGATTGTATTGTATAGCGGTATGTTACTCACACCGTTAAACTTAAACGATTGTATTGTATAGCGGTATGTTACCCACATCGTTAAACTTAACTGATTGTATTGTATAGCGGTATGTTACCCACACCGTTAAACTTAAACGATTGTATTGTATAGCGGTATGTTACCCACACCGTTAAACTTAACTGATTGTATTGTATAGCGGTATGTTACTCACACCGTTAAACTTAACTGATTGTATTGTATAGCGGTATGTTACTCACACCGTTAAACTTAAACGATTGTATTGTATAGCGGTATGTTACCCACATCGTTAAACTTAACTGATTGTATTGTATAGCGGTATGTTACCCACACCGTTAAACTTAACTGATTGTATTGTATAGCGGTATGTTACTCACACCGTTAAACTTAAACGATTGTATTGTATAGCGGTATGTTACCCACATCGTTAAACTTAACTGATTGTATTGTATAGCGGTATGTTACCCACACCGTTAAACTTAAACGATTGTATTGTATAGCGGTATGTTACCCACATCGTTAAACTTAACTGATTGTATTGTATAGCGGTATGTTACTCACACCGTTAAACTTAACTGATTGTATTGTATAGCGGTATGTTACTCACACCGTTAAACTTAAACGATTGTATTGTATAGCGGTATGTTACTCACACCGTTAAACTTAACCGATTGTATTGTATAGCGGTATGTTACTCTCACCGTTAAACTTAAACGATTGTATTGTATAGCGGTATGTTACTCACACCGTTAAACTTAACTGATTGTATTGTATAGCGCTATGTTACCCACACCGTTAAACTTAAACGATTGTATTGTATAGCGGTATGTTACTCACAACGTTAAACGATTGTATTGTATAGCGGTATGTTACTCACACCGTTAAACTTAAACGATTGTATTGTATAGCGGTATGTTACTCACACCGTTAAACTTAAACGATTGTATTGTATAGCGGTATGTTACTCACACCGTTAAACGATTGTATTGTATAGCGGTATGTTACTCACACCGTTAAACGATTGTATTGTATAGCGGTATGTTACTCACACCGTTAAACTTAAACGATTGTATTGTATAGCGGTATGTTACCCACATCGTTAAACTTAACTGATTGTATTGTATAGCGGTATGTTACTCACACCGTTAAACTTAAACGATTGTATTGTATAGCGGTATGTTACTCTCACCGTTAAACTTAAACGATTGTATTGTATAGCGGTATGTTACTCTCACCGTTAAACTTAAACGATTGTATTGTATAGCGCTATGTTACCCACACCGTTAAACTTAACTGATTGTATTGTATAGCGGTATGTTACCCACACCGTTAAACTTAACTGATTGTATAGCGGTATGTTACCCACATCGTTAAACTTAACTGATTGTATTGTATAGCGGTATGTTACTCACACCGTTAAACTTAACTGATTGTATTGTATAGCGGTATGTTACTCACACCGTTAAACTTAACTGATTGTATTGTATAGCGGTATGTTACTCACACCGTTAAACTTAACTGATTGTATTGTATAGCGGTATGTTACCCACATCGTTAAACTTAACTGATTGTATTGTATAGCGGTATGTTACTCACACCGTTAAACTTAACTGATTGTATTGTATAGCGGTATGTTACTCACACCGTTAAACTTAACTGATTGTATTGTATAGCGGTATGTTACTCACACCGTTAAACTTAACTGATTGTATTGTATAGCGGTATGTTACCCACATCGTTAAACTTAACTGATTGTATTGTATAGCGGTATGTTACCCACACCGTTAAACTTAAACGATTGTATTGTATAGCGGTATGTTACCCACACTGTTAAACTTAAACGATTGTATTGTATAGCGGTATGTTACCCACACCGTTAAACATAAACGATTGTATTGTATAGCGGTATGTTACTCACACCGTTAAACTTAAACGATTGTATTGTATAGCGGTATGTTACTCACACCGTTAAACTTAAACGATTGTATTGTATAGCGGTATGTTACCCACACCGTTAAACTTAAACGATTGTATAGCGGTATGTTACCCACACCGTTAAACTTAAACGATTGTATTGTATAGCGGTATGTTACTCACACCGTTAAACTTAACTGATTGTATTGTATAGCGGTATGTTACTCACACCGTTAAACTTAAACGATTGTATTGTATAGCGGTATGTTACTCACACCGTTAAACTTAAACGATTGTATTGTATAGCGGTATGTTACCCACACCGTTAAACTTAAACGATTGTATAGCGGTATGTTACCCACACCGTTAAACTTAAACGATTGTATTGTATAGCGCTATGTTACCCACACCGTTAAACTTAAACGATTGTATTGTATAGCGGTATGTTACTCACATCGTTAAACTTAAACGATTGTATTGTATAGCGGTATGTTACTCACACCGTTAAACTTAACTGATTGTATTGTATAGCGGTATGTTACCCCACACCGTTAAACTTAAACGATTGTATTGTATAGCGGTATGTTACTCACACCCGTTAAACTTAAACGATTGTATTGTATAGCGGTATGTTACTCACAACGTTAAACTTAAACGATTGTATTGTATAGCGGTATGTTACTCACAAACCGTTAAACTTAAACGATTGTATTGTATAGCGGTATGTTACTCACACCGTTAAACTTAAACGATTGTATTGTATAGCGGTATGTTACTCACACCGTTAAACTTAAACGATTGTATTGTATAGCGGTATGTTACTCACACCGTTAAACTTAAACGATTGTAGTCTATAGCGGTATGTTACTCACACCGTTAAACTTAAACGATTGTATTGTATAGCGGTATGTTACTCACACCGTTAAACTTAAACGATTGTATTGTATAGCGGTATGTTACTCACACCGTTAAACTTAAACGATTGTATTATATAGCGGTATGTTACTCACACCGTTAAACTTAAACGATTGTATTGTATAGCGGTATGTTACCCACACCGTTAAACTTAAACGATTGTATTGTACAGCGCTATGTTACCCACAACGTTAAACTTAACTGATTGTATTGTATAGCGCTATGTTACCCACAACGTTAAACGATTGTATTGTATAGTGGTATGTTACTCACACCCGTTAAACTTAACTGATTGTATTGTATAGCGCTATGTTACCCACAACCGTTAAACTTAACTGATTGTATTGTATAGCGCTATGTTACTCACAACGTTAAACTTAAACGATTGTATTGTATAGCGGTATGTTACTCACATCGTTAAACTTAACTGATTGTATTGTATAGCGGTATGTTACCCACATCGTTAAACTTAACTGATTGTATTGTATAGCGCTATGTTACCCACACCGTTAAACTTAAACGATTGTATTGTATAGCGGTATGTTACCCACATCGTTAAACTTAACTGATTGTATTGTATAGCGGTATGTTACTCACACCGTTAAACGATTGTATTGTATAGCGGTATGTTACCCACACCGTTAAACTTAACTGATTGTATTGTATATCGGTATGTTACTCACACCGTTACACTTAACTGATTGTATTGTATAGCGGTATGTTACTCACACCGTTAAACTTAACCGATTGTATTGTATAGCGGTATGTTAGCCACACACCGTTAAACTTAACTGATTGTATTGTATAGCGGTATGTTACTCACACCGTTAAACTTAAACGATTGTATTGTATAGCGGTATGTTACTCACACCGTTAAACTTAAACGATTGTATTGTATAGCGGTATGTTACCCACATCGTTAAACTTAACTGATTGTAGTGTATAGCGGTATGTTACTCACACCGTTAAACTTAACCGATTGTATTGTATAGCGGTATGTTACTCACACCGTTAAACGATTGTATTGTATAGTGGTATGTTACCCACACCGTTAAACTTAACTGATTGTATTGTATATCGGTATGTTACTCACACCGTTACACTTAACTGATTGTATTGTATAGCGGTATGTTAGCCACACCGTTAAACTTAACTGATTGTATTGTATAGCGGTATGTTACTCACACCGTTAAACTTAAACGATTGTATTGTATAGCGGTATGTTACCCACACCGTTAAACTTAACTGATTGTATTGTATATCGGTATGTTACTCACACCGTTACACTTAACTGATTGTATTGTATAGCGGTATGTTAGGCCACACCGTTAAACTTAACTGATTGTATTGTATAGCGGTATGTTACTCACAACCGTTAAACTTAAACGATTGTATTGTATAGCGGTATGTTACCCACACCGTTAAACTTAACTGATTGTATTGTATAGCGGTATGTTAGCCACACCGTTAAACTTAACTGATTGTATTGTATAGCGGTATGTTACTCACACCGTTAAACTTAAACGATTGTATTGTATAGCGGTATGTTACTCACACCGTTAAACTTAACTGATTGTATTGTATAGCGGTATGTTACTCACACCGTTAAACTTAAACGATTGTATTGTATAGCGGTATGTTACTCACCACCGTTAAACTTAACTGATTGTATTGTATAGCGGTATGTTACTCACACCGTTAAACTTAAACGATTGTATTGTATAGCGGTATGTTACTCACACCGTTAAACTTAACTGATTGTATTGTATAGCGGTATGTTACTCACACCGTTAAACTAAACGATTGTATTGTATAGCGGTATGTTAGCCACACCGTTAAACTTAACTGATTGTATTGTATAGCGGTATGTTACTCACACCGTTAAACTTAAACGATTGTATTGTATAGCGGTATGTTACTCACACCGTTAAACTTAACTGATTGTATTGTATAGCGGTATGTTACTCACACCGTTAAACTTAAACGATTGTATTGTATAGCGGTAT